>SRLM01002691.1:21797-36957 GCA_015708895.1 Populus ilicifolia | reverse complement strand
CTCCTTTTCAATTCTAGTGCCTCGACTTTTCTAGTTAAAGATGAAAACTTGGCTTGAAGGTCATGATCTTCCCTAAGGTTGTACATACCTCCACTACATATATGAGGTTGAGTTTTACTCGGTGCCTCATAAGTACCTACGGTGTCCCAATTTTGAGCATTTTCAGCTAACAAGTCTAAGTACTTCATTGCTTCATTAGGGTCTTTATCTTCAAAAGTTCAATTGCACATCAATTCAACAATTTGCCTATCTTTAGGCGTTAACCCTTCATAAAAATGTGAAACCAATCTCCATGTTTCAAAACCATGATGAGGGCAAGTACTAAGTAAGTCTAGATACCTATCCCAACATTGGTAAAATGTTTCTCCTGGTTTTTAAGTGAAAATGGTGATTTGTCTTTTGAAAGAGTTTGTTCTATGAGATGGGAAAAACTTCTTTAAAAACTATTGTTGCATTTCATCCCAAGCACGAATGGATCCTAGTCTCAGATTTTATAGCCATATTTTAGCTTTATCTTTTAATGAAAAAGGAAAAAGCTTTAATCTAATGGTGCTCATGCTACAATTTAAATTATTATATGTGTTGCAGACCTCCTCAAATTTCCTTAAATGCAAGTATGAATTTTCTAATTCAAAACCATGAAAAGAAGGTAAAAGTTGAATAATGCCTGACTTAAAATTAAAATGAGATGCATCGGGAGAAAAAACTATACATGATGGTGCACTTGTTCTTGTTGGATTCATATGGTCTCTAAATGTTCTAGCACGATTATTCTCATTATTCTCATTATGAAGTGATTGATTATCTTCTTCAGCCATATTTTCTGAAAATGATGAGGATACCTTACAAAATCTACCACTTGATGTACGTGACCACACTCTTATGCACATGTAGGAATAGAATAAATGGAAAAAGAAAACAAAAAGAAGAAAGAAGAAGAAAAAACAAAATTATATACAAGAAAAGTGAAAAGAGAAAATAAAATAAATATTATAAATATCAACAATACAACAACAACAATACTTATTCTTACACCATTAGTGTAAATACCATACTTATTCTTACACCATTAGTGTAAATTATTGTTGTATTGTTGATATTTATAATTTGTACAATAACCTTCCTATGGTTCAACAATAATTCTCCTAAGTGCAGGAGTGTCCATATTAAGTTTATACCATACTTATTCTTACACCATTAGTGTAACCGTTTCACCTTGACATAATTAACTTAGCTAGATATAATGGAAGAAAGAAAACTGGATACACAAAATAAGAACATAAATAAGATAAGAGTTAACAAAGCAAATGAAAGGAAATGAAAGGCATAAACTTGATATTAATGAAAACAAAGCATAAAGAATACAAAGAGAGAAAACAAGAGCATGATCTTGATCTGGACACCAAGATGCCTAAATTCACGGCAAATGCCTCCTTATATAGGCCAAAATTGGGAATTATTGATTTTGATGACTAATTGATGAGTAGATGGCCAACCCTTGACTTGGTGACAAACCTTATCTTCTTTTGTTTGCCCAAAACTTCATTGATGACGTCAAAATTAGAGCCACTTGAACAATTCAGCTCATTTTGACTTCTAGAACTTCAGATATGGCTAAAATACTGAACAGTGCTTGGGCTGGAGGACAGATTCGGGCTTCTTTGGACTCGAAAATGGCCTTTTTAGATCTTGGGCTCCATATGAAAGTTGTAGGCCTATGTCTTACCTTTCCATCCATATAAAATAGATCTAAATTTGAGATCTATAGGTCCAGATATGACCTAATTACCGAACAGTATTCGGTTTGGATTGCACCAACATCTCTTTTATAAGTTTGATCATCTCTTTGCCTTTGCAATTGAAGTTCTTAAAGTCATCAATCAATCCTTTTATTTATGTGATAGGCCTGCATTTAAAATGGACATTTACCACAAATTAAAGGTATCTTATATTATTAGATAGATTATTATAAAACATACTTTAGTTAAAGAGTTATTGATACTTCAAGTGCAAAAGGATGATATAAAACCATGATAAAAATGCACTTTTGAGTACTAATCACCTTATTGTTGGGAATGAATCTTTGAAATATTTGATCAGGACAATATTTGAATAAGTTAGGATCATCACAATAAAAGTTCTTCACTTTGTTCAAAAACGTTTCTTTGTCTTGGATACTCTAATCAGCTAGCAAATCTTCTAAAGCAAAAAAATTAATATTTTTATCATATCAATGCATTGGACCAAGAGAAAGTAAGGATTCGTTAGGAAAGTAGTAATCGATCAGTGTGATGTCAGATGTTGATTTTATTGTCACTATTGACAAAAGATTCACATTAACATTATTGGTGCTTTTTCATTCGTGATTTCTTCCTCAGAATAAATCATTTACAAATTTGCAGATTCATCCAACTCATTTTTACTTAAAGTAGATTCAAGTTGATCATAAACTAATTCATCAATATGATCTACTTCTTATAAATCATTATCATCTCCAGGTTGTTTGGAAATGTTGAAAATATTCATCTCCAATGTCATGTTTCTAAATGATAGCTTCATCAGTCCATTCCTACAATTAATCAATGCGTTAGAGGTTGCAAGAAACGAACGTCTTAAAATAACAGGAAATGAATTACATGTTTCAACAGGTTGCATGTCCAAGACAACAAAATCCACAAGATAAATGAATTTATCGACTTGTACTAGAAGGTGGAGCATAAGGAGGTGCATATGCATAAGAATTTTGGAAATTATGGTGTGCTTGAAACAGTGGTTGTGAAGTTTGTGCATTGTCGTTCTCACTCTTCCAACTAAAATTTGGATGATTTTTTCAACCAGGGTTGTATGTTTGTGAGTATAGGTTGTGGTTGGCCCTTTGGAAACTGTTTAAAACATGAGCTTGTTTATGGAGATATTCCTTAAAAGAAGGAAAGGTTGGACACTTATTGGTTAAGTGTTCATTTTTTTCACATATTTGACACACAATGTTTTCAACAGATTTTAATTGACCACTCTTTTTCAATTCTAGTGCCTCAACTTTTCTAGCTAAAGATGCAAACTTGTACTAGAAGGTGGAGCATAAGGAGGTGCATATGCATAAGAATTTTGGAAATTATGGTGTGCTTGAAACAGTGGTTGTGAAGTTTGTGCATTGTTGTTCTCACTCTTCCAACTAAAATTTGGATGATTTTTTCAACTAGGGTTGTATGTTTGTGAGTATAGGTTGTGGTTGGCCCTTTGGAAACTGTTTAAAGTATGAGCTTGTTTATGGAGATATTCCTTAAAAGAAGGAAAGGTTGGACACTTATTGGTTAAGTGTTCATTTTTTTCACATATTTGACATACAATGTTTTCAACAGATTTTAATTGACCACTCTTTTTCAATTCTAGTGCCTCAACTTTTCTAGCTAAGATGCAAACTTGGTTTGAAGGTCATGATCTTCTCTAAAATTGTACATACCTCCACTAGATGTATGAGGTTGAGTTTTACTCGGTGCCTCACAAGTACCTGCGGTGTCCTATTTTGAGCATTTTCAGCTAACAAGTCTAAGTATTCTATTGCTTCATCAGGATCTTTATCTTTAAAAGTTCCATTGCACATCAATTCAACCATTTGCCTATCTCTAGGTGTTAACCCTTCATAGAAATGTGAAACCAATCTCCATGTTTCAAACCATGATAAGAGCAAGTATTAAGCAAGTCTTGATACCTATCCCAACTTGGTAAAATGTTTCTCTTGGTTTTTGAGTGAAAATGGTCATTTGTTTTTTGAAAGAGTTTGTTCTATGAGATGGGAAAAACTTCTTTAAAAACTGTTATTGCATTTCATCCCAAGCATGAATGGATCCTGGTCTCAAATTTTATAGCCATGTTTTAGCTTTATCTTTTAATGAAAAAGGAAAAATCTTTAATTTGATGGTGTTCATGTTACAATTTAAATTATTATATGTGTTGCAGACCTCCTCAAATTCCCTTAAATGCAAGTATGGATTTTTCAATTCTAAGCCATGAAAAGAAAGTAAAAGTTAAATAATACCTGACTTAAAATTAAAATGAGATGCATCGGAAGGAAAAACTATGCATGATGGTGCACTTGTTCTTGTGATATTCATGTGGTCTTTAAGTGTTCTAGCATGGTTATTCTCATTATGAAGTGATTGATTATCTTCTTCGGCCATATTTTCTGAAAATGATGAGGATACCCTATAAAGTCTACCACTTGATGTGCGTGACCACACTCTCATGCACATGTAAGAATAGAATAAAAGGAAAAAGAAAACAAAAGAAGAAGAAACAAGAGAAAAGAAACAAAGTTATATACAAGAAAAGTGAAAAGAAAAAATAAAATAAATATTATAATTTATACAAAACTTACCTCCCCAGCAACGGCGCCAAAACATTGACACAACTAAAAGATTAATGTCTTCTCCTAAGTGTAGGAGTGTCAAAGTAATAAATAACCTGGCAAGACCAGGGTCGAACCATAGGGAGGTTAATTGTATAAATTATAAATAATAATACAATAACAATAACAATAACAACAACAACAACAAAAACAAAAACAGTAATAGTAGTAGTAGTAGTAGTAATAATAATAATAATAATAAAGAAAAAGAAAGAGAAGAAGAAGACGAAGATGATGATGACAACTTTGAGATGGAATATTAATGTAAGGATTAAACAATGATAATAACAAATGTCAAGGTTAGAGGTTCCACTAATACTATGTCAAACAAGTATAGTATAAACTTTTATTATTCAATTACAAACCACACACAAAGGAGGTTCCAATCATATTATAGATTGTTAACATGATTACATTAGTCATCTTATTCAATTAATGCTAATACTTGTAAATTTTGTCAAGCATTCATGATTATAACTTATATTAACAACAAAGCAAGTTCCTTTCATAGCTTAGGTATCGGTTATACCATACAACATGGACTATGAAAGTGCCAAGCATTTGTTGTACCAATTGTTATACAACATAAATCAAGATTAGTCATTTAACAAGCAAAGTATTAAAGAGTGAACAAGATAACAAATATAAAACATGTTAGTATTAAACATTAAAGTCCATATTAAGTTTATATTATACTTATTCTTACACCATTAGTGTAGCCTTTTCACCTTGACATAATAAACTTAGCTAGACATAATGAAAGAAAGAAAAATAGATAAACAAAATAAGAACATAAATAAGATAAGAGTTAACAAAGAAAAGGAAAGGAAATGAAAGGCATAAACTTGATATTAATGAAAGCAAAACATAAGCAATACAAAAAATACAAAGAGAGAAAGCAAGAACATGACCTTGATCTGGACACCAAGATGCCTAAATGCATGGCAAATGCCTCCTCTTATAGGCCACAATTGGGAACTATTGATTTGATGACTAATTAATGAGTAGGTGGTCAACTCTTGACTTGGTGACAATCCTTATCTTCTCTTGTCTGCCCAAAACTCATTGATAATGTCAAAATTGAAACCATTTGAAAACATGAAAGTTGTAGGAAATTGTCTCAGCTTTCTTGTATAAAAACTTCAGCTTATTTCGACTTTTAGAACTTCATATATAGCCAAAATACTGAACAGTGCTTGAGCTGGAGGATAGATTCGAGCTTCTTTATTGTTGCAACAATTTGGACTTGAAAATAGCCTTTTTAGATCTTGGGCTCCATATGAAAGTTGTAGGCCTATGTCTTACCTTTCCATCTATATAAAGTAGATCTCAATCTGAGATCTATAGCTCTAAATATGACCCAATTACTGAATAGTGTTCCGGTTTGGATTGCACCAACATCTCTTTTCTATGTTTGGCCATCTCTTTATCCCTTTAATTTTAATTTCTAAATTCATCAATCAATCCTTTCATTTATGTGATAGGCCTGCATTTAAAATGAATATTTACCACAAATTAAAGGTATCTTGTTAATGTAATCATATTATTCGATAATTTCACCCATATTTACCTAATGTTTTGTCCATGTTTTATATGTAAAATGCCTTGATATTCTTTGTTTTATGTTTTGAAGGCACTTTTGGATGAAAAATGCAAAAAGGAGTAAATTGGAGATAATTGGCAAATTTGATGTTCAGTCAATGTTTTGTACAGAATGTGAGTTCTAGAGATCAAAATGTAGTGATTCCAGTGGCACTAAAAAGCTAACATCCATACCTTTCTGAAAATATAATGCAAGAAAAATAAAAAGAGAAAGATCATGGAAATCACATCCTTCAAAGTTAGATCTTGCATTTTGCCACTATTGATCTTTGTCTATTCAAAATTCAATATATGGAGCTATAGAAATCCAATTTATAAAAACTCAATTTTTTTGGATTCCTAACTCAAAGGTCTGTAAACGTAAATTTCATCGAAAAACAATGTCAGATGAGGGAGATATGATTTTTCAAAGATGGCAACTGAATTCTGCCAGCAATCAGGTTTCGTGAAGAAATGAGTCCAAATTACATTTCGAAGCTTCTTAACCATCATCCATGTTTTTATACCAGTAATTTAGCTCCTTTAAGTCAGAGCTTGAAGATTTCATGCAATGCTATTTCTTTTTTTAGGGAAAATAGTTATTGAAATACTTATATGTCAATTGTCAACATAAGGGAGGACTACTTTGTAAATTAGGAACTAGGGTTTCTTAGCATATAAAAAGAAAGAGAGAGAGGAGAGAAGGGGGGCAGCAACTAGAAGTTAAAAACCACAAATTCTCTCCTCTACAAACCCAAAAATCATGCTCTCTTCATTCTTTAAGAGTAGTTATTTAATAGTTATGCAAGGCTAAGCTACTTTCTTGGTTGTAAGGACATAACAAACCTTTGGATTTTAAGAACCGTGAGATTTATTTTTCTTTTTATTTTCAGTTTATATTATAAATGAGTATGATTGTTTTCCTATGCATATTTCTATGATTGTTGTTGATAATTGCTAGAGGGGAACTCTAAGTTATTATTGTGTACTATTTATTGCTAAGTTTGATATCAAAACCGGAGTTGTGATGTATGAACTTGTGAAGTAATTAAGCTTGATAATTGTGGTGGAACTACATTATTAAACTTAGAGAGAACACTCAAATATCTAGTTCTTAGGGCTGCCATTGAACTAAATCATTAATTCATATATTGTGATTATTTATTGGTTAGGGTTAGTTATACGGCAGATCCGTTAATTAACCAACATTAAGAAAAGATAAAAATTCAGAATATAAATTGTAGTTTTGTTTCAAGGATTGGTTCTAATTTCTGTTGTTGGATGTGTGCTTGCAACTAAGGTTTGTTTTCTTGATAAATTTTGATTTCAATTGATTTTGTTTGCTATTTTCATTTCTTCCATAGTTTAGATCATTACAAATCAAAACTCCCTAATTGCATAACATATAACATAAAAATCTAAACTAAATCTTCCTTGTGGGATCGACCCCTTGCTTGCTCTATACTGTCTTATGTGTTGTATTTTAAGTTAGGGTAATTAATTTGTACGACCACGACATAGCAACACTTATATTATTAGATATATTATTATAAAACATGTTTTGGTTAAGAAGTTATTAATACTTCAAGTGCAAAATGATAATATAAAACCTTGATAACAATACACTTTTAAGTATGAATCAAGCTATGAAAATGCCAAGCATTTGTTGTACCAAGTGTTATACAACATGAATAAAGATTAGTTATTTAACAAGCAAAGTATTAAAGAGTGAACAAGATAACAAATACAAAACATGTTAGTATCAAACATTAAAGTCCATATTAAGTTTACACTATACTTATTCTTACACCATTAGTGTAACCTTTTCACCTTGACATAATAAACTTAGCTAGACATAATGAAAGAAAGAAAAATAAAAAAATAAAATAAGAACATAATAAGATAAAAGTTAACTAAGTAAAGGAAAGGAAATGAAAGGCATAAACTTGATATTAATGAAAACAAAGCATAAACATTACAAAAATACAAAGAGAGAAAAGCAAGGGCATGATCTTAATCTAAACACCAAGATGCCTAAATGCATGGCAAATGCCTCCTTTTATAGGCCAAAATTGAGAACTATTGATTTGATGACTAATTGATGAGTGGGTGACCAACTCTTGACTTGGTAACAATCCTTATCTTCTGTTGTCTGCCCAAAATATCATTGATAATATCAAAATTGGACTTCTAGAACTCTAGATATGGGCCAAACACGGAACAATGCTCGGGTTGGAGGACAGATTCAGACTTTTTTATTGTTGCTCCAATTTAAACTTAAAAATGACTTTTTTAGATCTTAAGCTCCATATGAAAGTTATAGGCATATGTCTTACCTTTCCATCCATATAAAGTAGATATAAATCTGAGATCTACAGCTCCAGATATGACCTAATTACCAAATAGTATTCTAGTTTGGATTGCACCAACATCTCTTTTCAATGTTTGGCCATCTTTTTGTCCTTTCAATTTTAGTTCTTAAATTCATCAATCAATCCTTTCACTTATGTGATAGGCCTGCATTTAAAATGAATATTTATCATAAATTAATGATATATTATATTATAAGATATATTATTATAAAACATGCTTTAGTTAAGGAGTTATTGATACTTTGAGTGCAAAATGATGATATAAAACCTTAATAAAAATACATTTTTAAGTATCAATCAGTCCTTAAGTAGAAAGACAGAGTATAGAAGACATCACCTGAAATAATGAATACTGACAACTTGAAAACACATTTAAACAAATATAAGAAACAACAAAATACAATAATAAAACCAAAAGACATAAAGATTTACAAATAATTGCTCAAATCCAATCTAAACTTTTTACGACTTTCCTTAAATGACCAATTTATGTGACTCATGGAGGGATCAATTACAGGAATAAAATATTATAGTTGGTTAATCAATTGTTCAACAGTAGCAGTAGAGATTATGATTTGTCATGCCAAAGATGTTAAAAATTCTTGTTCCACAATATAATCAAGAAACAACAACAACTTATCATAATAACCATTAACATTTAACAAACCTATGGGTTTATGATGAATATGCAGTTGGACCCAAAAGGTAATATGAAAGATCTTTTTTAATATGCCTAGACCAGTTGGTAAGGCAATGAAGGCATCAACATGTTTAAGTGTGACATTCATTTGATTAGACATCATGGAAACTTGTAGTTCCTCTTCAATTATTTTTCCACTAATTTCCCCTTGTGCTAGAGCTTTAAGAACAACCCCGAAAACTTGACTACTTTCTAAAAATATAGCTATTGACACTCCCCCATTAAACCAAGACTACCTTTCCTATATACTAAATGAATCTTTCTCTCAGCTAGCACCTCACTAGGATGATTTACTGATTCTTAAAACTCATTTTCTTTCCCATGACTAGATCCGCTAAAAACACAAACGTGTCTTATATGATGACCTGAGAAACTTGTCATTTCTATATACTTTTATATTGGTTGAATGTATGGGTTGAGTAGAAATGAAAGAAAAAAAGATAGGATTTTACAGATAAAAAATTGAAAAGGCAATCATATCACTTATATACAAGCCAGCTGGAATCTCTCTCTCTCTCACACACACTCTCTTTATTTATTTATTTATTTTTGAAAAACATGTGTATGTAGATAGTTGTGATTAGTATTTAAAAGTGTATTTTTTTGTCAAGGTTTTATGTCATCATTTTGCACTTGAAGTATCAATAACTCCTTAACTGAAGCATATTTTATAATAATATATCTAATAATATAAGATACCTTTAATTTATGATAAATGTTCATTTTAAATGTAGACCTATCATATAAATCAAAGGATTGATTGATGAATTTAAGAACTAATATTAAAAGGACAAAGAGATGACCAAACTTAGAAAAGAGATGTCAGTGTAATCCAAACTGAAACACTATATGATAATTAGATCATATCTGGAGTTGTAGATTTCAGCTTTAGGTCTACTTTATATGGATGGAAAGATAAGACATAGACCTATAAATTTCATATGGAGCCCAAGATCTAAAAAAGTCATCTTCAAGTCCAAATTATAGCAACAACAAAGAATTCCAAATCTGTCTTCCAGACCGAGCACTGTTCAGTGTTTAGGCCATTTCTGGAGTTCTAAAAGTTCAAATGACCTCTATTGTTCACAAGAAAGTTGAGATAATTTCCTACAACTTTCATGTTTTCAAGTGGCTTCAATTTTAACATTATCAATGATGTTTTGGGCAGACAAGATAAGATAATGATTGTCACCAAGTCAAGAGTTGGACGCCCACTCATCAATTAGTCATCAAATCAATAGTTTTCAATTTTAGTCTATAAAAGGAGGCATTTGCCATGCATTTAGGCACCTTGGTTTCAAGATCAAGATCATGTTTTTACTTTCTCTCTTTGTATTTTTTGTAATATTTATGTTTTGCTTTCATTAATATCAAGTTTATGCTTTTCATTTCCTTTCGTTTACTTTGTTAACTCTTATCTTATTTATGTTCTTATTTTGTTTGTTTATTTTTATTTCTTTCATTATGTCTAGCTAAGTTTATTATGTCAAGGTGAAAAGGTTACACTAATGGTGTAAGAATAATTATAGTGTAAACTTAATATGACTTTAATGTTTGATACTAACATGTTTTGTATTTGTTATCTTGTTCACTCTTTAATACTTTGCTTGTTAAATGACTAATCTTGATTTATGTTGTATAACACTTGGTACATCAAATGCTTGACACTTTCATAGCTCATACTGTATGGTATAACCAACACTTGAGCTATGAAAGAAACTTGATTTGTTATTAACATAAGTTATAATCATGAATGCTTGATGAGATATACAAGTTTTAACATTAATCAAATAAGATGACTAATGGAATCATGTTAACAATTTATAATTTGATTGGAACCTCCTTTATATGTGGTTTCCAATTAAATAATAACAGTTTATGCTACACTTGTTTGACATACTATTAGTGGATCCTCTAAGCTTGACATTTGTTATTTTCATCGTTTAATCCTTACATTAATATTCCATCTCCAAGTTCTCATTAGGCAATGAAGGCATCAACATGTTTAACAGTTTATTCTTTTTCTTTTTTTTTCTTTTTGTTTATCATTACTAATATTATTATTGTTGTTGTTGTTATTGTTGTTGTTGTTGTTATTGTTGTTGTTGTTTATAATTATTGTTATTATTGTTATTGCTGTTGTTTATAATTTGTACAATTAACCTCCTTATGGTTTGACCTTGGTCTTGTCTGGTTATTTATTACTTCAACACACCTACACTTGGGAGAAGACATCAATCTTTTTATCGTGTCAAGTTTTTGGTGTCGTTGCTGGGGAGGTAAGTTCTTATACAAATTATATTATTTATTTTATTTTTTCTTTTCACTTTTCTTATATATAACTTTATTTCTTTTCTCTTTTTTCTTCTTCTTTTGTTTTCTTTTTCCTTTTATTCTATTTCTACATGTGCATGAGAGTGTGGTCACGTACATCAAGTGGTAGACTTTGTAGGGTATCCTCATCATTTATAGAAAATATGACCGAAGAAGATAATCAATCACTTCATAATGAGAATAATGAGAATAATTGTGCTATAACACTTAGAGACCACATGAATCCCACAAGAACAAGTGCACCATCATGTACAATTTTTCCTTCTGATGCATCTCATTTTAATTTTAAGCCAGATATTATTCAACTTTTACCTTCTTTTCATGGCTTAGAATTGGAAAATCCATACTTGCATTTAAAGGAATTTGAGGACGTTTGTAACACATATAATGATTCAAATTGTAGCATGAACACCATCAGATTAAAGCTATTTCCTTTTTTATTAAAAGATAAAGCTAAAACATGGTTATAAAATTTGAGACCAGAATCCATTCGTGCTTGAGATGAAATGCAATAGCAAATTTTAAAGAAGTTTTTCCCATCTCATAGAACAATCTCTTTCAAAAGACAAATCACCACTTTCACTCAAAAACCAGGAGAAAAATTTTACCAATGTTGGGATAGGTATCGAGATTTACTTAATACTTGCCCTCATCATAGTTTTGAAATATGGAGATTGGTTTCATATTTTTTATGAAGGGTTAGCGTCTAGAGATAGGTAATTGGTTGAATTGATGTGCAATGAAACTTTTAAAGATAAAGACCCTGGCGAAGCAATGGAGTACTTAGACTTATTGGCTAAAAATACTCAAAATTAGGATACTGCGGTACTTATGGGGTACTGAGTAAAACTCAACCTTATACATCTAGTGGAGGTATGTACAATCTTAGGGAAGATCAGGACCTCCAAGCCAAGTTTGCATCTTTAGCTAGAAAAGTCGAGGCACTAAAAGTGAAAAAGAGTGGTCAATTAAAATCTGTTAAAAATATTATGTGTCAAATTTGTGAAACTAATGAAAACTCAATCAATAACTATTCAACCTTGCCTTCTTTTAAGGAATGCCTCTATAAATAAGCTCATGCTTTAAACAGTTTTCAAAAGGCTAACTATAACCCATACTTGCAAACAGATAATCTTGGTTGGAGAAATCACCCAAATTTTAGTTGGAAGAGTAATAAGGCCCAAACTTCAACACCACAGTTTCAAGCACATCATAATTTCCAAAGTTCTCATCGATATGCACCTCCTTATGCTCCACCTTCTACAAAAATTTTTGAGGAAGCTTTGTATGCATTCATTGAAAAGCAAGAGACAATCCACACTCAACTTGCTTAAAGCATGACAAATTTTAAAGATATTTTTTGATAAATTCACATTTGCTTTTAGTTTTTAAGAGAAAGGTAAGTTTCCATTTCAAAAAAGAGGATTGTAGAGATCTTACAAAGCGAATTTTACTAGCCCACCATATTTAAGGAATCATTCCCGCAAAACCTGTGAAAATTATTAAAAGGTGGGATTTATTTCAAAACATAGAGAGTCTTTAGATAATCTTGTATTGACTCTTACATCTCATCATAGTTGAGATAAGCATTGTGCAATTCATGACTTATGAACCTATTTTCATAAAGAACATGCTTGACTTAGTCTTGAGAATCTGACTAAAAAAGACCTTGTTTGCTAGTTTTTAAGAAAACTGGATGGGAAGCATATCTCTAAACTATAGAGGGCGTTTAAGCTGTTCTTGGACATAAAACCAAGAGAAGATGTGAGCTAAAATCACAACTACTTGTACATACACATGCTTTTTTAAAAAAAAAAACAGAGAGAGAGAGAGTGTGTGTGAGACTCCAACAGGCCTATATATAGATGGTATAATTGCCTTTCTAATTTCTCATTTATAAAATCCTTTCTTCCTTCCTTTCATTTCTACTCAACCCATACATTCAACAAATATAGAAGTGTGTAGAAATGGCAAGTTCATCAGGTCATCACATAAGAACTATTTGTGTTTTTTATGGATCTAGTCTTGGAAAAGAAAAGGAGTTTTTAGAATCAGCAAATCATCTTGGTCAGGTGCTAGCTGAGAGAAAGATTCATTTAGTGTATGAGGGAGGCAATCTAGGGTTAATGGGAGGTGTGACAGTACTTGCATTTTTAGGAGGCACAAGGGGACATCATTGGAAAAACAATTGGAGAGGAACTTAAGGTCTCCACAATGTCGGCTCTAATGAATGCTATTTTTAACCATGTTGATGCCTTCATTACTTTACCAGGTGATCTAGGCACATTGGAAGAGATCTTTCATATTTCCTCTTGGGCCCAACTGCACATTCACTATAAAGTCATCGGTTTGTTAAATGTTAATGGTTATGATGATAAGTTGTTGTCTTTTCTTGATCATGCTGTGGAACAAGAATTTCTAACATCTTCTGCATAACTAATCTTTACTGCTACTGCTGAACAATTGATTAACCAACTACAATCTTTCATTCCTGTGATTGATCCCTCCATGAGTCACATAAATTGGTCATCTAAGGAAAGCTGTAAAAAGCTTAAATTAGATTTGAGCCTTCATTTGTGAATCTTTGCGTCTTTTGGTTTTATTATTGTGTTTTATTGTTTCTTATATTTGTTTCAGGTTCGTCAATGTTTGTTATTCCAGGTGATATCTTTTATACTCTATCTTTCTACCTTAGAACATTGAGGACAATGTCTTGTTTTAGTTGGGGGGGAGGGTAGTAGCTAAAAAAAAAAACCTAAATGTGTTTTTTATTTCATAAAACATGTGCAAAATTGTTGTTACTATTATAGCAAAGTAAAGGAGATCTTTTTATGACTCTTGAGACGCATCTGATTGATACTTAAAAGTGTATTTTTATCAAGGTTTTATACCATTATTTTGCACTTGAAGTATCAATAATTCCTTAACTAAAGCATGTTTTATAATAATATATCTAATAATATAAGATACCTTTAATTTGTGCTAAATGTTCATTTCAAATGCAGGCTTATCACATAAATGAAAGGATTGATTGATGAATTTAAGAACTGAAATTGAAAGGATAAAGAGATGGCCAAACTTATAAAAGAGATGTCGCTGAAATCCAAACTGGAACACTGTTCGGTAATTAGGTCATATCTAAAGCTATAGATCTCAGATTTAGGTCTACTTTATATGAATGGGAAGGTAAGACATAGGCCTACAACTTTCATATGAAGCCCAAGATCTAAAAAAGTCATTTTCAAGTCCAAATTGTTGCAATAATAAAGAAGCCCGAACACTGTTCAGTATTTTGACTATATCTGGAGTTCTAGAAGTTGAAATGAGCTGAAGTTTTTACACAAGAAAGCTGAGATAATTTCATACAACTTTCATGTTTTAATTGGCTTCAATTTTGACGTTATCAATAATGTTTTAGGCAGACAAGAGAAGATAAGGATTGTCACCAAGTCAACAGTTGGCCACCTACTCATCAATTAGTCATCAAATCAAGAGTTCCCAATTTAGGCATATAAAAGGAGGCATTTGCCATGCATTTAGACATCTTGGTGTCCAGATCAAGATCATGCTCTTGTTTTCTCTCTTTGTATTTTTTGTAATGTTTAGGCTTTGCTTTCATTAATATCAAGTTTATGCCTTTCAATTCCTTTCCTTTGCTTTGGTAACTCTTATCTTATTTATGTTCTTATTTTATTTATCTATTTTTCTTTCTTTCATTATGTCTAGCTAAGTTGACACGACAAAGAGATTGATGTCTTCTCCCAAGTG
>SRLM01002691.1:5315-21190 GCA_015708895.1 Populus ilicifolia | reverse complement strand
ACACCAAGATGCCTAAATGCATGGCAAATGCCTCCTTTTATAGGCCAAAATGGGGAACTATTGATTTGATGAGTAGATGGCCAACCCTTGACTTGGTGACAATCCTTATCTTCTCTTGTCTGCCCAAAACGTCTTTGATGACATCCAAATTAGAGCCACTTGAAAACATGAAAGTTCTAGGCAATTGTCTCAGCTTTCTTGTGTAAAACATTCAGCTCAGTTCGACTTATAGAACTCCAGATATGGCCAAAATACTGAACAGTGCTCGGGCTGGAGGACAGATTCGGGCTTCTTTGTTGTTGCAATAATTTGGACTTGAAAATGGCCTTTTTAGATCTTGGGCTCCATATGAAAGTTGTAGGCCTATGTCTTACCTTTCCATCCATATAAAGTAGGCTTAAATCTGAGATCTATAGCTCCAGATATGACCCAATTACCGAACAGTGTTCCGGTTTGGATTGCACTGACATCTCTTTTCTAAGTTTGATCATCTCTTTGCCTTTGTAATTAAAGTTCTTAAAGTCATCAATCAATCCTTTCATTTATGTGATAGGCCTGCATTTAAAATGGACATTTACCACAAATTAAAGGTATCTTATATTATTAGATAGATTATTATAAAACGTACTTTAGTTAAGGAGTTATTGATACTTTAAGTGCAAAATGATGATATAAAACCATGATAAAAATGCACTTTTGAGTACTAATCATAAGTTTATTATGTCAAGGTGAAAAGGTTACACTAATGGTGTAAGAATAAGTATTATGTAAACTTAAAATGGACTTTAATGTTTGATACTAACATGTTTTATATTTGTTATCTTGTTCACTCTTTATTGCTTTGCTTGTTAAATGACTAATCTTGATTTATGTTGTATAACAATTGGTACAACAAATGCTTGACACTTTCATAGCCCATACTGTATGGTATAACCAGCACTTGAGCTATGAAAGGAACTTGATTTGTTGTTAACATAAGTTATAATCATGAATGCTTGACGAGATTGACAACTTTTACCATTAATCGAATAAGATGACTAATGTAATTATATTAACAATTTATGATTTGATTTGAACCTCTTTTATGTGTGGTTTCCAATTGAATAATAATAGTTTATACTACACTTATTTGAAATACCATTAGTGGATCCTCTAACCTTGACATTTGTTATTATCATCGTTTAATCCTTACATTAATATTCCATCTCCAAGTTCTCATCAATTTTTCTTCTTTACTACTACTAGTAGTAGTAGTAGTAGTAGTATTAGTATTATTATTGCTACTATTATTGTTATTGTTTATAATTTGTATAATTAATCTCCCTGTGGTTCGACCCCAGTCATGTTGGGTTACTTATTACTTCAACACTCCTACACTTAGGAGAAAGACATCAATATTTCAGTCGTGTCAGCATCTTAGTAATCATTCTTAATAAGGTCTATCATAATACTTCTTGAAATATTCAGGTTTACAAACTCTCACATTACTATCATTTAATTCTACTCATATACTTATTTAACATGTATTCTTAAACCTTAATTTACACAAACACTTTAACATATGATTGTGGGTTGCATAATAGATTATTACATTATTTATGTTTTTTATTAAAGGTAACAACTATGGGAAAAGGGATAGTATATAACTAAAAAAAACAAAAAAAACAAAAGAAAATAATGATAATAAAAATATAGATAAGTTTGGTTTTGTAGCCTCCCTAACCTAAACAATTAAGCTTGAAGGGGTTTTGTAACACTTAATACTCTAAAGTCAAAAGACTTGGGAGCTATTGGTCAACGCTTGCTACGTGGATTGAGGAGAAAAGCTTAAGGGAATCAAACATTGCACTATCTACATATCAATATCTGCTACTCGAGTTACTAAGCTCGTAGAGGTGTCTCAACACCTAATGCCCTAAGACCAACTGGTCTATGAGTTATTAGCTGAAAGCTCGTTACATGGTTTAAAGATGCATGGTGTTTTAAGTTATATATATATATATTTAAAAAAAAGAGGAAAAAAAGAAAAAAAATCCTAACCTAAGGAAGTTAACCTTAAACATAAGAATAAAAATTTTATTTTTTTTCAAGAAAATCCCTATAATTATGTGTTGATATATTAAGTACAAAAGAAAGGTTTATTAATATCTTGTTAAGAGGTATTGAGCATATATATAAGTTTAATGAGAGTTTGTTTATCTGGATAGATTAATGGAAGTTGAATGATGAATACATTGCTTTATGGAATTTCCAAATTATTTTTCTATTTTAACACTTTGATTAATAGGTATTAGTAATAAGTTGGTTGGGGTGTGTGATTAGTACTTAAAAGTGTATTTTTTATCAAGGTTTTATGTCCTCATTTTGCACTTAAAGTATCAATAATTCGTTAACTAAAGCATGTTTTGTAATAATATATCTAATAATATGAGATACCTTTAATTTGTGATAAATGTTCATTTTAAATGCAGGCCTATCACATAAATAAAAGAATTGATTGATGAATTTAAGAACTGAAATTGAAAGGACAAAGAGATGACCAAACTTAGAAAATGGATGTCAGTTCAATCCAAACCGGAATACTATTTGGTAATTAGGTTATATCTGGAGTTGTAGATTTTAGATTTAGGTCTATTTTATACGTATTGAAAGGTAAAACATAATTCTACAACTTTCATATGCCCAAGATCTAACAAGGCCATTTTTAAGTCAAATTGTAGCAACAACAAAGAAGACCGAATCTATCTTTCAGCCCTAGCACTGTTCAGTGTTTGGCCCATATCCAGAGTTCTAAAAGTTGAAATGAGCTGAATTTATACACCAGAAAGCTGAGACAATTTCCTACAACTTTCATGTTTTCAAGTGGCTTCAATTTTGACGTTATCAATGATGTTTTGGGCAAATAAGATAAGATAAGGATTGTCACTAAGTCAAGAGTTGGTCACCCATTCATCAATTAGTCATCAAATTAATAGTTCCCAATTTTGGCCTATAAAAGGAGGCATTTGCCATGCATTTAGGCATCTTGGTTTCCAGGTTAAGATCATGCTCTTCTTTCTCTCTTTGTATTTTTTGTAATGTTTATGCTTCGCTTTCATTAATATCAAGTTTATGTTTTTCCTTTCTTTCCTTTACTTTGTTAACTCTTATCTTATTTATGTTCTTATTTTGTTTGTTTATTTTTTTTTCATTATGTCTAGCTAAGTTTATTATGTCAAGGTGAAAAGGTTACACTAATGGTGTAAGAATAAGTATTATGTAAACTTAATATAGACTTTAATGTTTGATACTAATATGTTTTATATTTGTTATCTTGTTCTCTCTTTAATACTTTGCTTGTTAAATGACTAATCTTGATTTATGTTGTATAACAATTGGTACAACAAATGCTTGGCACTTTCATAGCCCATAGTGTATGGTATAACCGACACCTGAGCTATGAAAGGAACTTAATTTGTTGTTAACATAAGTTATAATCATGAATGCTTGATGAGATTTACAAGTTTTACCATTAATCGAATAAGATGACTAATGTAATCATGTTAACAATTTATAATATGATTTGAACCTCTTTTATGTGTGGTTTCCAATTGAATAATAACAGTTTATTCTACACTTGTTTGAAATACCATTAGTGGATCCTCTAACCTTGATATTTGTTGTTATCATCGTTTATTCCTTACTTTTTCTCCAAGTTCTCATCTTCTTCTTCTTCTCTTTCTTTTTGTTTATTATTATTATTATTACTACTACTACTACTATTGTTGTTCTTGTTCTTGTTATTGTTGTTGTTTATAATAATTGTTATTATTGCTATTGTTGTTGTTTGTAATTTATACAATTAACCTCCCTATAGTTTGACCCCGGTCTTGCCAGGTTAATTGTTACTTCAACACTCCTGCACTTGGAAGAAGACGTCAATCTTTTTGTTGGGTCATTTTACATCCACGAATGACTTAAATGCCCTTTGTAGATCGGGGATAGACTTCTCATCCAGTTTTGTTAAAAACTAACAAATAGGGTCTTTTTTAGTTAGATTTCAAAAACTAAGTCAATCATGTTCTTTATGAAAATAAGGTCATAAATCATGAATTGCATGATGCACATATCCACTGGGATGCATCTCAAGAGTTAATAGAAGATTATCTAAAGACTCCTTACTCAATTCATCCTTAATGAATTGTATTTTATTGACACGATGAAAAGATTAATGACTTCTCCCAAATACAGGAGTGTCGAAGTAATAAATAACCCAACAAGACCGGGGTCGAACCACATAGAGGTTATTGTACAAATTATAAATAACAACAATACAACAACAACAACAACAACAACAATAATAATAACAAAATAACAACAACAAAAATAATAATAATAATAGTAGTAGTATTAGCAGTAGTAGTAAAGAAAGAGAAGAAGATGATGATGATGATGATGAGATATTAAAGTAAGGATTAACAATGATAATAACAAATGTCAAGGTTAGAGGTTCCACTAATGGTATGTCAAACAAGTATAGTATAAACTCTTATTGTTCAATTGGAAACCACACATAAAGGAGATTCCAATCAGATTATAGATTGTTAACATGATTACATTAGTCATCTTATTCGATTAATGCTAATACTTGTAAATTTCGTTAAGCATTCATGATTATAACTTATGTTAACAACAAATCAAGTTCCTTTCATAGCTCAGGTGTACCATACAGTATGAGCTATGAAAGTGCCAAGCATTTGTTGTACCAATTGTTATACAACATAAATCAAGATTAGTCATTTAACAAGTATTAAAGAGTGAACAAGATAACAAATATAAAACATGTTAGTATTAAACATTAAAGTCCATATTAAGTTTATACCATACTTATTCTTACACCATTAGTGTAACCTTTTCACCTTGACATAATTAACTTAGCTAGACATAATGGAAGAAAGAAAAATGGATAAAAAAAATAAGAACATAAATAAGATAAGAGTTAACAAAGCAAAGGAAAGGAAATGAAAGGCATAAACTTGATATTAATGAAAACAAAGCATAAAGAATATAAAGAGAGAAAGAAGAGCATGATCTGGATCTGGACACTAAGATGCCTAAATGCATGGTGAATGCCTCTTTTTATAGGCCAAAATTGGAAACTATTGATTTGATGACTAATTGATGAGTAGGTGGCCAACCCTTGACTTGGTGACAATCCTTATCTTCTCTTGTCTGCCCAAAACATCATTGATGACGTCCAAATTAGAGCCACTTCAAAACATGAAAGTTCTAGAAAATCATCTCAGCTTTCTTGTGTAAAAAATTCCGCTCATTTTGACTTCTAGAACTCCAGATATGGCTAAAATACTGAATAGTGCTCGGGTTAGAGGACAGATTCAGGCTTCTTTGTTGTTCCAATAATTTGGACTTGAAAATGGCCTTTTTAGATCTTGGGCTCCATATGAAAGTTGTAGGCATATGTCTTACCTTTCCATCCATATAAAGTAGACCTAAATCTGAGACCTATAGCTCCAGATATGACCTAATTATCGAACAGTGTTCCGGTTTGGATTGCACCGACATCTCTTTTCTAAGTTTGATCATCTCTTTGCCTTTGCAGTTGAAGTTCTTAAAGTCATCAATCAATCCTTTCATTTATGTGATAGGCCTAATTTAAAATGGATATTTACCACAAATTAAAGGTATCTTATATTATTAGATAGATTATTATAAAACATACTTTAGTTTAGGAGTTATTGATACTTCAAGTGCAAAATGATGATATAAAACCATGATAAAAATGCACTTTTGAGTACTAATCACCCCCCCAACTAGCTTATTACTAGTCCCTAGTAATTAAAGCGCTAAAATAGAAAAATAATTTGCAAATTCCACAAAGCAAGGTATTCATCATTTAACTTCCATTACTCTATCCACATAAACAAACTCTTGTTAGATTTATATACCTGCTTAAACCTCTTAACAAGATATTCATAAACCTTTCTTTTATGCTCAATGTATCAACATATAATTATGGGGCTTTTCTTGGAAGAAAACAAAATTTTTGTTCTAATGTTTAAGGTTAACTTCATTGGGTTGGGATTCTTATTTTTGTCTGTTTTTAAACACCATGCATCTTTAACTCATGTAACGAGCTTTCAACTAATGACTCCCAGACTAATTGGTCTTAGGGCAATAGGTGTTAATACACCCCTAGAAGCTTAGTAACTCGGGTCGCAAATACTGATATGTAGATAGTGCAATGTTTGATTCCCTTAAACATTTCTCCTCAACCCATGTAACAAGTGTTGGGCTAATAGCTCCCAAGTCAGTTGACTTTAGGGTATTAGGTGTTAAAACACCCCTTCGGGCTTAATTGCTTAGGTTAGGGAGGCTACGAAACCAAACTTATCTACATTTTTATTATTATCATTCATTTTTTTCTTTTTTTTTTTTTTTGTTTTTGTTTTAATTATATATTATCCCTTTCCCTTAGTTGTTACCTTTAACAAAAGAACATAAATAATGTAATAATCCGATATACAACCCACAACCATATGTTGAAGTGTGTGTGTGTAAATTAAGGTTTAAGAATACATGTTAAATAAGTATATGAGCAGACTTAAGTGATAACAATGCCAAAGTTTGTAAATCTGAATATTTCAAAAAGTATTATGATAGACCTTATTACGAATGATTACTAAGATGCGTCTCAAGAGTCATAAAAGTTTCTCCTTACTCTACCATTATAGTAACAACCCTTTTGCATATGCTTTATGAAATAGAAAACACAGTTTTTTTTTTTAGCTACTACTCTCTCCCCCTAACTAAAACCAGACATTGTCCTCAATGTTTAAAGGGAGAAAGATAGAGTATAGAAGATATCACCTGAAATAACAAACACTGACAAACCTGAAACACACTGAAAAAAATATAAGAAACAACAAAACACAATAATAGAACCAAAAGACACAAAGAGCATGTGTATGTACAGGTAGTTGTGATTGTGGCTCACATCTTCCCTTGGTTTTACATCTAAGAATGACTTAAACGCTTTTTATAGGTCGGGGATAGGCTTCCCATCCAGTTTTCTTAAAAACTGGCAAATAGAGTCTTTTTTTTGTCAAATTCTCAAGATTATGCCAAGCATGTTCTTTATGAAAATAGTTAATAATTCATGAATTTCACAATGCTTATATCGACTATGATGAGACTTAAGAATCAATAGAAGATTATCTAAAGACTCTTTGTGTTTTGAAATAAATCCCACCTTTTGACAATTTTCACAGTTTTTATGGAATGCATATGACTCCTTGAATATGGTGGGCCAGTAAAATCCACTCTGTAAGATTTCTAAAATCCTCTTTTTTGATGAAAAATGTCCCCCACATGCCTTAGAGTGATAAAATTTAATAACATCACTTACCTCATTGTCGGGAATGCATCTTTGAAATATTTGATCAGGACAATAATTGAATAAGTAAAGGTCATCCTAATAAAATTTTTGCACACCACTCAAAAAGTTTCTTTTATCTTTGATACTCTAGTGAGCTGGCAAAAATCCTGAAGCAAGAAAATTGATATTTTTAGCAAACCAAGACATTGAACTAAGAGAAAGTAAAGATTCATCAGGAAAGTAATCATCAATTGGTGTGATGTCGAGTGTTGAATCTATTGTCGCTTTTGATAAAAGATCTGCATTAACATTTTCGATTCCTTTTTCATCCTCGATTTCTTCCTGATTGGTCATGGCATGAGGAAATGGAAATACTGGTAGGGAATCAGTCTTTTCCTTGCAATATTCAGATTCAACCCCTTCCTTACCTTTAGAGATTGACTCATCATCTTTCTCACAAGGTTCAAGAGTGGGTTTTTTAACAACCTTACCACTGCGAAGAGTGATGACTGATTTGACTTGATCCATGTGTTTACTTCCATAACTACTTGCATTTGCATTGTATTGCTCCTTGAAATTTTGTTGTAGTTGAGATGGAAACTTATCTTTCTCTTGAAAACTGAGAGCACATGTGAATTTCACAAGAGTATCTTTAAAATCTGTTATGCTTTGGGCAAGTTGAGTGTTGATTGTCTCTTGCTTTTCAATAAATGCATACAAAGTTTCCTCAAAACTTTTTGTAGGAGGTGGAGAATAAGGAGGTGCATATCTAGGAGAATTTTGGAAATTATAGTGTGCTTCAAATGGTGGTTATGAAGTTTGTGCATTGTTGTTCTCACTCTTCCAACTAACATTTAGGTGATTTCTCCAACCAGGGTTGTATGTTTGTGAGTATGGGTTATAGTTGACCCTTTGGAAACTATTTAAAGCATGGGCTTGTTCATAGAGACATTCTTTAAAAGAAGGCAAGGTTGGACAGTTATCGGTTGAATGTTCATTTGTTTTACATATTTGACATGCAATGTTTTCAACAGATTTTAATTGACCACTCGTTTTCAATTCTAGTGCTTCGACTTTTCTAGCAAAAGATGCAAACTTGGCTTGAAGGTCATGATCTTCCCTAAGGTTGTACATACCTCCACTAGATGTATGAGGTTGAGTTTTACTCGATGCCTCATATATACCCGCGGTGTCTCAATTTTAAGCATTTTCAGCTAACAAGTCTAAGTACTCCATTGCTTCATCAGGGTCTTTATCTTCAAAAGTTCCATTGCACATCAATTCAACCATTTGCCTATCTTTAGGTGTTAACCCTTCATAAAAATGTGAAACCAATCTCCATGTTTCAAAACCATGATGAGGACAAGTACTAAGTAAGTCTCGATACCTATCCCAACATTGGTAAAATGTTTCCCCTAGTTTTTGAGTGAAAATGGTGATTTGTCTTTTGAAAGAGTTTGTTCTATGAGATGGGAAAAACTTCTTTAAAAACTGTTGTTGCATTTCATCCCAAGCACGAATGGATCCTGGTCTTAGATTTTATAGCCATGTTTTAGCTTTATCTTTTAATGAAAAAAGAAAAAGCTTTAATCTAATGGTGTTCATGCTACAATTTAAATTATTATATGTGTTGCAGAACTCTTCAAATTCCCTTAAATGCAAGTATGGATTTTCTAATTCAAAACCATGAAAAGAAGGTAAAAGTTGAATAATGTCTGGCTTAAAATTAAAATGAGATGCATCGGGAGGAAAAACTATGCATGATGGTGCACTTGTTCTTGTTGGATTCATGTGGTCTTTAAGTGTTCTAGCACGATTATTCTCATTATTATCATTGTGAAGTGATTGATTGTCTTCTTCAACCATATTTTCTGAAAATGATGAGAATACCTTACAAAGTCTACCACTTGATGTACGTGACCACACTCTCATGCACGTGTAGGAATAGAATAAATGGAAAAAGAAAACAAAAGAAGAAAGAAAAAGAAAAAACAAAATTATATACATGAAAAGTGAAAAGAGAAAATAAAATAAATATTAAAATTTATACAAAACTTACCTCCCCGGCAACGGCGCTAAAAACCTTACACGACGAAAAGATTAAAGTCTTCTCCCAAGTGCAAGAGTGTCGAAGTAATAAATAATTCGGTAAGACCGGGTTGGAACCACAGGGAGGATATTGTACAAATTATAAAGAACAACAACAATAATAATAACAACAAAAACAACAACAACAACAATAATACTAATAATAGTAGTATTAGTATTAGTAATAAAGAAAGAGAAGAAGATGATAATGATGATGAGATATTAAAGTAAGGATTAACAATCATAATAACAAATGTCAAGGTTAGAGGTTCCATTAATGGTATGTCAAACAAGTATAGTCTAAACTCCTATTGTTCAATTGGAAACCACACATAAAGGAGGTTCCAATCAGATTATATATTGTTAACATGATTACATTAGTCATCTTATTCAATTAATGCTAATACTTTAAATTTCGTCAAACATTAATGATTATAACTTATGTTAACAACATATCAAGTTCATTTCATAGCTCAGGTGTTGGTTATACCATACAATATGAGCTATGAAAGTGCCAAGCATTTGTTGTACCAATTGTTATACAACATAAATCAAGATTAGTCATTTAACAAGTAAAATATTAAAGAGTGAACAAGATAATAAATATAAAACATGTTAGTATCAAACATTAACGTCCATATTAAGTTTATACCATACTTATTCTTACACCATTAGTGTAACCTTTTCACCTTGACATAATTAACTTAGCTAGACATAATGAAAGAAAGAAAAATGGATAAACAAAATAAGAACATAAATAAGATAAGAGTTAACAAAGCAAAGGAAAGGAAATGAAAGGCATAAACTTGATATTAATGAAAACAAAGCATTAAGAATACAAAAAGAGAAAACAAGAGCATGATCTTGATCTGGACACCAAGATGCCTAAATGCATGGCGAATGCCTCTTTTTATAGGCCAAAATTGGGAACTATTGATTTGATGACTAATTGATGAGTAGATGGCCAACCCTTGACTTGGTGACAATTCTTATCTTCTCTTGTCTGCTCAAAAAGTCATTGATGACATCCAAATTAGAGCCATTTAAAAACATGAAAGTTCTAGGAAATTGTCTTATCTTTCTTGTGTAAAATATTCAGCTCATTTTGACTTTTAGAACTCCAGATATGGCTAAAATACTGAACAGTGCTCGGGTTGGAGGATAGATTCGGGTTTTTTTGTTGTTGCAACAATTTGGACTTGAAAATGGCCTTTTTAGATCTTGGGCTCCATATAAAAGTTGTAGGCCTATGTCTTACCTTTCAATCCATATAAAGTAGACCTAAATCTGAGATCTATAGCTCCAGATATGACCCAATTACCGAACAGTGTTCCGGTTTGGATTGCACCGACATCTCTTTTCTAAGTTTGATCATCTCTTTGCCTTTGTAATTAAAGTTCTTAAAGTCATCAATCAATCCTTTCTTTTATGTGATAGGCCTACATTTAAAATGAACATTTACCACAAATTAAAGTTATCTTATATTATTAGATAGATTATTATAAAATGTATTTTAGTTAAGGAGTTATTGATACTTCAAGTTGAAAATGATGATATAAAACTAGGATAAAAATGCACTTTTGAGTACTAATCATTTATCTTTATGGTTTATAGATATCATTCCTAAATAACAACATTATACATTATAAGTCCATCTAGCACATTGATGATATACTTTTAGTCATTTTACACGATGTTTCTTTGCAAAAGTGTTTTTACCTATTCCACGCTTATGTAAAATGAAGGAATTAAATAACTAACTTGGTAATTAGACCTTTGCTTCAATCAACCATAGAATATCTTTAGGAATTTCATGATTCATTAACAATCTTAATCTTGCACACCTAGCACAGTAAATTTTTGTAATCACATTCTGAGGCAGAACAGAAAAATACTTTTTAATTTTTGAAGAGTGGTGTCCATTTTCAAATGAGAATTAGAAGAGAGATTAAAAGAATTGCATAAATATATACATTGATATCAGTTATTATGGGAAACTAAAAGAACTAACTTAAGTCATGGAATCCTGTTGTCTGCCATTTGATTAGGCTGAGCGAAACTAGCAAAAATCACTAAAAAAAACACACAAAAACAATGTAAAAAAATAATCATTCTTCATATATAGGATCACCTAATTCAATAGAGTTATTTTCAACTAAAAAATTATTAAAGTAAACTTTCAAACGATGTCTATTTACCTTAAAAACATTATCATTATTTGGATTCTCGATAGCACAGGCCCTATATGGATAAACATGTTTCACAATAAAAGGACCACTCCATCTTGATCTTAGTTTTCCAGAAAATAAATGGAGTCGAGAATTATAAAATAAGACTTTTTTACCAACATTGAATGTTTTTCTCAGTATGTTCTTGTCATAAAACTCTTTGATTCTTGCTTTATGAATTTTTGAATTTTCATATACATCATTTCTTATTTCTTGAAGCTCATTTATTTATAATTTTTACAGTTGACTAACATCATCAAGATTTGGATTGAAAGCTTTAATAGCCCAATAAGCTTCATGTTCAAGTTTTATAGGCAAGTGACAAGGTTTTCCATATAAGGTGACATACCTAATGATGTTTTGTAAGCAGTTCAATAAGCCTAAAGTGCATCATTAAGTCTTAAAGACTAGTCTTTCCTATTAGGATTCACTGTTTTCTCCAAAAAAAAATTGATCTCCCTATTAGCAAGTTCTACTTGTCTACTTGTTTGAGGGTGATAAAGGGTGATAACTTTGTGTGTGATTCCATATTTCTTCATTAAAGACTGAAATGGCTTGTTGTAGAAATGTGTTCCACCATCACTATCATGGCTCGAGGGATTCCAAATTAACTTAAAATATTTTCTTTCAAAAACTTTATCACTATTTTTTTATCATTGTTTGGACTTGGAATTGCCTCTATCCATTTTGAATCATAATCTACTGTGAATAATATATACAAGAAAGCAAATGATGGAGGGAATGGACCTATGAAATCTATACCCTAACTGTTAAAAATCTCAATAGCAAGAATAGGATTTAAAGACATCATGTGATGTTTTGAAATAGATCCCAACTTTTGACAATTCTTGCAAATCTTGCAGAATGCATGTGAGTCCTTGAACATGGTGGGCCAATAAAATCTGTTTTGAAAGATTTTTGCAACTGTCTTTTTTGACGAGAAATAATTCCAATATGCTTTAGAATAACAAAGTTTAATGACACTACTTACCTCATTGTCGGGAATGCATCTATTAACAAGTAAGAAAGTTACAGAAGTTGGTTTGAACTCACTTAGATTGAGACTTTGAAAAACTAAATATAGAAGTAAATTCACATTAGCTCTAAAATGAAGTAAGGCTCTTTCAATTTTATGTTCTCTAATGAAGAAAAAAATTATAGAACAATCAGGCTCTTTATATATCAAAGCATTATTGTTCTAAAGAATGACATTTGTTCGGCTAAAAAGACTTTCCTTTTCACATTTAGTTTTCTCTTCATAGTGCATAGATCTTTTAAAAATTTAGCATCAGAAAGAACATGTTTAATAGCATCCAGCAATGACATATTGATCCTTACCTATTTGAAAGTTTCAAAGATCTCAGAGTTGTGATTGACTTTTCTTTGTTTGGTCATGGTATGAGAAAATAGAAGTGCTAGCGTGAAATCAGTCTTTTCTTTGTAATTTTCTTATTCAAACCCTTCCTTACTCTTAGAGATTGACTCATCATCTTTTTCATAAGGTTTAAGAGAGGGTTTTTCAATAACCTTACCACTGCGAGGAGTAGTGACTAATTTGACTTGATCCATGTGTTGGCTTCTTGAACTACTTCCATTTGCATTGTATTGCCTCTTGGGATTTTGTTGTGGTTGAGATGGAAACTTACATTTCTTTTGGAAACTGAGAGCAGATGTTAATTTTGCAAGAGTATCTTTAAAATCTATCATACTTTGAGCAAGTTGAGTATTGATTGTCTCTTGCTTTTCAATGAATGTATACAAAGTTTGCTAAAAAATTCTTTTAGGGGTGGAGCATAAGGAGATATGATTGATACTTAAAAATGTATTTTTATCAAGGTTTTTATATCATCATTTTGCATTTGAAGTATCAATAACTCCTTAACTAAAGCATGTTTTATAATAATATATCAAATAATATAAAATACCTTTGATTTGTGGTAAATGTTCATTTTAAATGCAGCCCTATCACATAAATAATGACTTTAACAACTGAAATTGAAAGGGTAAAAAGATGGCCAAACTTAGAAAAGAGATGTCGGTGCAATCCAAACCAGAACACTGTTCGGTAATTGGGTCATATCTGGAGCTATAGATCTCACATTTAGGTCTACTTTATATGGATGGAAAGGTAAGACATAGACCTACAACTTTCATATGGAGCCCAAGATCTAAAAAGGTCATTTCCAAGTCCAAATTATTGCAACAACAAAGAAGCCCGAATATGTCCTCCAGCCCAAGCATTGTTTAGTATTTTGGCCATATCTGGAGTTCTAGAAGTTGAAATGAGCTGAATTTTTTACATAAGAAATCTAAGTTAATTTTCTATAACTTTCATGTTTTTAAGTGGCTCCAATTTTGATGTTATCAATGATATTTTAAGCAAACAAGAGAAAATAAGGATTGTCATCAAGTCAAGAGTTTGTCAGTCACTCATTAATTAGTCATCAAATCAATAGTTCCCAATTTAGGCATATAAAAGGAGGCATTTGCCATGCATTTAGGCATCTTGGTGTCCAGATCAAGATCATGCTCTTGTTTTCTCTCTTTGTTTTTTTGTAATGTTTATGCTTTGTTTTCATTAATATCAAGTTTATGGCTTTCAATTCCTTTCCTTTGCTTTGGTATCTTTTATCTTATTTATGTTCTTATTTTGTTTATCTATTCTTCTTTCTTTCATTATGTCTAGTTAAGTTTATTATGTCAAGGTGAAAAGGTTACACTAATGGTGTAAGAATAAGTATCGTATAAACTTAATATGGACTTTAATCTTTGATACTAACATGTTTTATATTTGTTATCTTGTTCACTCTTTAATACTTTGCTTGTTAAATGACTAATCTTGATTTATGTTGTATAACAATTGGTACAACAAATGCTTGGCACTTTCATAGCCCATACTGTATGGTATAACCGACACCTGAGCTATGAAAGGAACTTGATTTGTTATTAACATAAGTTATAATGATGAATGCTTCACAAAATTTACAAGTATTAGCATTAATTGAATTAGATGACTAATGTAATCATGCTAACAATTTATAATATGATTGGAACCTCCTTTATGTTTGGTTTCTAATTGAATAATAAGAGTTTATACTATACTTGTTTGACATACCATTAGTGGAACCTCTAACCTTGACATTTGTTATTATCATTGTTTAATCCTTACTTTAATATTTCATCTCAAAGTTCTCATCTTCTTCTTCTTTATTTTTGTTATTATTGTTACTACTACTACTACTACTACTACTACTACTATTATTATTATCATTATTATTATTGTTATTATTGTTGTTGTTTTGTTATTGTTAAATGACTAATCTTGATTTATGTTGTATAACGTTTGGTACAACAAATACATGGCACTTTCATAGCCCATACTGTATGGTATAATCGACACCTGAGCTATGAAAGGAACTTAATTTGTTATTGACTTAAGTTATAATCATGAATGCTTGATGAAATTCACAAGTATTAGCATTAATTGAATAAGATGACTAATGTAATCATGTTAACAATCTATAATCCGATTGGAACCTCCTTTGTGTGTGGTTTTCAATTGAACAATAAGAGTTTATACTATACTTGTTTAATATACCATTAGTGGAACCTCTAACCTTGACATTTGTTATTATCATTATTTAATCCTTTCATTAATATTCTATCTCCAAGTTCTCATCATTTTCTTCTTCTCTTTCTTTATTATTATTATTATTATTATAGTTGTTGTTGTTATTGTTATTATTGTTGTTATTACTATTATTATTGTTTATAATTTGTACAATTAACCTCCCTATGGTTCGATGATTAGTACTCAAAAGTGCATTTTTATCATGGTTTTATATCATCATTTTGCACTTGAAGTATCAATAACTCCTTAACTAAAGTACGTTTTATAATAATCTATCTAATAATATAAGATACCTTTAATTTGTGGTAAATGTCCATTTTAAATGCAGGCCTATCACATAAATGAAAGGATTGATTGATGACTTTAAGAACTTCAATTACAAAGGCAAAGAGATGATCAAACTTAGAAAAGAGATGTCGGTGCAATCCAAACCGGAACACTGTTCGGTAATTGGGTCATATCTAGAGCTATAGATCTCAGATTTAGGCCTACTTTATATGGATGGAAAGGTAAGACATAGGCCTACAACTTTCATATGGAGCCCAAGATCTAA
>SRLM01002684.1:0-33575 GCA_015708895.1 Populus ilicifolia | reverse complement strand
ATCTCCTTCTTTTTCTTTATTATTGTTGTTATTACTACTACTATTACTACTACTAGTACTACTATTATTATTATTGTTGTTGTGGTATTGTTGTTATTTATAATTTGTACAATAAACTCCCTGTGGTTCGACCCCGGTCTTGCCGGGTTATTTATTACTTCGACACTCCTGCACTTGGGAGAAGACATCAATCTTTTCGTCATGTCAATTATGTCAAGGTGAAAAGATTACTTTAATGGTATAAGAATAAGTATAGTGTAAACTCAACATGGACCTTAATATTTGATACTAACATGTTTTGTATTTGTTATCTTGTTCACTTTTAATACTTTGCTTATTAAATGATTAATTTAAATTTATATTGTATAACACTTGGTATAACAAATACTAGGCACTTTTATAGTTCATACTGTATGGTATAACCGACACCTGAGCTATAAAATGAACTTGATTTGTTGTTAACGTAAGTTATAATCATGAATGTCTGACAAGATTTACAAGTATGAACATTAATCGAATAACATAACTAATGTAATCATGTTAACAATTTATAATTTAATTGGAACCTCCTTTATGTGTGGTTTCTAATTGAATAATAAGAGTTTATACTATACTTGTTTGACATACCATTAGTGGATCCTCTAACCTTGACATTTATTATTATCATTGTTTAATCCTTATGTTAATCTTTCATCTCAATGTTCTCATCAACTTCTTCTTCTTTATTATTCTTACTATTATTATTATTATTATTATTATTATTATTATTATTATTATTATTATTACTATTAGTGCTACTACTATTATTATTATTGTTGTTGTTGTTGTTGTATTATTATTATCTATAATTTATACAATTAACCTCTATGTGGTTCGACTCTAGTCTTACTGGGTTATTTATTACTTCAACACTTTTGTACTTGGGAGAAAACATCAATCTTTTGGTTGTGCCAAGTTTTTTGGTGTCATTGTCAAGGAGGTAAGGTCTTATACAAATTATAGTATTTATTTTATTTTCTCTTTTAACTTTTCTTGTATATAACTTTGTTTTTTTTTCTCTTGTTTCTTCTTCTTTTGTTTTCTACTTCCGTTTATTCTACTCCTATATGTGCATGAGAGTGTGGTCATTTACATTAAATGGTAGACTTTGTTTGGTATCCTTATCATTTTTAGAAAATATGGCCAAAGAAGATATCCAGTCACTTCATAATGAGAATAATCGTATTAGAACACTTAGAGATCACATAGATCCCACAACAACAAGTGCACCATCATGTATATTTTTTCCCCTGATGCATCTCATTTTAATTTTAAGTAAAGCATTATTCAACTTTTACCTTCTTTTCATAGCTTAGATTTAGAAAATTCATACTTACATTTAAGAGAATTTGAGGAGGTCTGTAACACCTATAATAACTTAAATTATATCATAAACACTATCAGATTAAAACTTTTTTCTTTTTCATCAAAAGATAAGTTTAAAACATGGCTATAAAATTTTAGACCAGAATTCATTCATGCTTGGGATGAAATGCAACAACAATTTTTTAAAAAGTTTTTTCCATCTTACAAAATAAACTCTTTCATGAGACAAATCACCATTTTCACTTAAAACCCAGGATAAACATTTTACTAATGTTGGGATAGGTATCGAGACTTGCTTAATATAGCCAAATGTTATGAGGGGAGCCAGAATTGACAAGGTTCCCAACCTAACACAAAGCAAAAAACAGTGTAATGGGATGCCTTAAGAAACCACTAGCACATAGGATCAATAGCAGATCAGCTAAGCATGACACAAGTCCTAACAACAATGACAAATGTAAAACCCCCAGGCGAAAAGTCATAAATTGACTAGTTTTATATAAAACAAAAAAATTCATAATGCTTGATTGGGTTATCAAAAAATTCTAAAATTTTTTGTGAAGCCTTCTATTATGATACCTTAACTTGGGTTAAAATTTCAAAAAAATTAGAGAAATTTAAAAATTTGATGAAAAAACACAATTCAACTAGTTTTATGTTCTTGGATCTAATTTTCAATCCAACCATCGAATTGAGCTGAAATTTTATGAGGAATTCTAAAATATATTGAATAAAATCTAGTTAAAATTTTAAGATGAATGGAGCTCGGTAGTGCTAGCAAAAAAAATAAAAACCGTCAAATAGAGGTAAGCATATTTATCAAGGGTATCATAGTAATTTGCTATTGAAAAGAAAACATATAAGCTCTCGTTCTCTTTTATTAACTGTCGAATAGGAAGAAACAAAAAGATAAAAGGAAAAATAGAGCATAACATGAGAGAAAGAGAGAAAAGTAAGGAAAAACAATAAGAAAATTGAGAAAATAACTTTATAAACTTGCAAGTTCAACCTATAAAACACTAAATCAAGTGAAGAAAGGAGGATTTGAGAACGGGAATTCAAATAACTTTGGAAGAGAAGAGAAATTAGAAGAAAAGCAATAGGTAAGCATGAGAAGTTTGGATTTAATGTTTGATTTAGATGTTTTCTTAAGCTTATTTGATTAAGTTAGGAAGTAATTTCATAGAATTTTACCTTAGTTTCCCTTAAATCCTAGATTTTTTAACTTAGGGTTCTTATGTGAATTTAGGGGAATTAGGAGGGGAATGAAAAATGATGAAATTGAAGTGGAATGGAATGAAAACAAGTTGAAATAACAAGTAAATGATGAAAAATTTAGGGGAGGAAAAAGAAACATAAATTCAAATTAAAAGAGAAATAAATTAGCTAAAAGAAAATATGAAGACAAGATGTCTAGGTTGTGTTTGAATATAGTATTTAGATAAAATAAATAATATGATGTGAGGGTATATAGAATAAAAAAAATTATTCAATGGAGGAATTATGAACATAAAGTAAGCAAAGAAGTAACTTGAGTTAAATATGAGGTTGTATGTAAAATAATGATGTTATATTTGAGAATGAATTTTTATTAGAACAAATTACAAATAAAAATATTATGTGCTTTGTGTTTTGGCACATAAGAAAAATATTGATGGACTAATAATATAATGACACTTGATTGATTCAAGAGTTGTGTCTAGAGCTGGTTATCTGACAGGAGGAGCTGAGTCATCCCAAGCAAAAGGTAAGTGATTCGTCACCTTATTTTGTAATTTTTAGTTTCCTTAATAATCTATGTTGATTAGTTAATTGATATTAAATGAATGGAGCAAATGAATAAATTGAGTTATGATTATGTGAGTTACTAATAAATTATGTGAAATTACTGGTTTTATTGATTAACAAAGAAGTTAACTGGATATGGGGTAATTTGTATGGAATTACCATATTGTTTGGCTAATAAAAGAGGTTAGCCGGATGCTAGGTAATTCGAATGGAATTACCGAATTGATTGGCTAATAAAAGAGGTTAATCAGATAGAGGGTAATTCATATAAATTACTAGATTGATTCTGGTAACCGAAATGGGTTAGCTGGATTTTTGGGTAATCAAGAGAATTACCATATTTATTTGTTGACAAAGAGGTTAATCGGATAAGGAATAATTCATATAGAATTACCAGATTGAGTGGCTAACAAAAAAAGATTAGCCGGATGATGGATAATTCAGATGGAAGTATTGGATCTATTAGTGATCGAGGATGGAAAGCAAATTTTTGAGTAATTATATGGAAGTGTTAGATTTATTTGGTAATTAAGATGAGTTAGCTGGATTTTTAAATTTTAAAAAGATTATGTAAATTAAAGGATTAAGTTAGATTGAAGTAAAAGTATTAAATTTCAAAGGTTAAGAGTAATTAATTAATATTAGACTACTATAATGAGTACGTCAATTAATATAGTTATTGTTGAAATAGGTACACCGCGAGGTGATGCAAATCGCCAAATGTAGGAATTCTCCTGTTTATATTTTGGAATGTAATTGTCATGTCTTTATGGTGAGTGTAAATGCTTTTGTATTGTAAAAATTAAGTAGAAGATGTAATATATAGTGGATATATTATATATATGTATAGTTGTTAGTATGACCAAATCATTTTTAAAATGATAAGATAAGAGTTATTATAAATATAATATGACACTTAATGTTGTATTTTCGTAATTTAAAGGCTTATATGTAATTAGTTAGCATTTATTACGTTTAGTGATGAATTTGTTTATCTTTTGAGTTGTTTTGGTAGTACATTTATGTTGATTTACTAATGGATATTTTGAGACTTGTATATATTGATAAGTATAAATATTGAGTTATTGTTTGAAGAATGGAATGTGATCTAGGATAATTGAATCAAGATGGAAGTCAGAATGATTTATAATAGAAGTGTTGTTGATAACTTGATACCAACAATAATAGAGAAAACTCTGTCAAATTTTTTTAAAAAAACTCATAATTTTATACCCAATACTTGATATTATTAAAAATATTAAAAAATTTCATGATATTATAACTTAAGGGTGTTACGATAAGCTGAATAGAGAAACGATGGAATAACGATACGAGAGAAATTAGTGTGAGAACATCCAAAGCAACCACTTGTAAGGGTGTTCACAATTCAGTTAAGTTCGGTTTAGATTCAAAAAACCTACTGAATTAAATTTCTATATTCTTGATAAATATTAACCAAACCGGACCAGAAATCAGTTTAAACTAAACTGGTTCGCTTCGGTTAAATTTGGTTTTTTTTGGAAAAATCCGGGAAACCTAATCCCTTCATGTATGGATTTTTTTTAAAATTAGCTTAGCTTTACATTAAAATTCACAGCAACCTGATGTTCAGTTAATTCACAGCAACCTGATGTTCGGTTAAAATCTGGACATGAATTAAATCAAATGCAAATTGGCTAAAGCCTGCAAGATAGAGACAAAGATGAAGACGATTTATGCAATAGATTACTTTTGAGATAGAAAGAAAGTTGGAGACAAATGCTGAAGCCTACAAGATGGAGACAAAGATGAAGACGATTTATTCAACAGATTACTTTTGAGAAACCTCTTTTTGTTCAATTAGATGTTAGAACTTAGAATAAACTTTCAAATCCACTAAACATGCACAATCAATTTACCTTGTTGTCGCTTGTTGTTGCTTAAATGAAGATGATTTCTAGAAAAGAAAGATTGAGAATTAATTTAGAGAAAAATTGAGAATTTCTCTAGAAAGTGGGAAGGAGATGGCTTTTTTGTGAGATGAGAATGAGATGCACAAAGAGGGAGGCTGATTAGGTTAAGTACAGTATTTATACTATATTTTTTAATTATTTAATAGGTTCGGTTTAGTTTGGTCTAAGTTTTGGTTTAAAATCGAAACCAAACTAAACCTGATCTATTAATATATGTGATTTTTTATTTAGTTTTTTAATTAAATTTTTTAATTTTATTAATTTTCTTGATTAATAAGTTATTTCAAACATCCTAACAAAATTGTAGAAAGAATGGCCATCCGATCCACAAGAAACCAAGTGGAAACCAGCCTAACCGAGATTATCATTTACCAACGAAATAAATGCATACGTAGTATAGCATGCAAAACCATGCAACGCCACGTAGAAGAGAGAGACTAGGGCAATCCCATGCAACCCCATGCAAAGAAGACAAAGAAAACAACAGCTCTGGCGAAAGCAACAAGCAAAACTGATGACACCACGCAAAATAGCAGGAGACACCAAGGGGTTCGCGACGAGCAGAACTAAAGAGGCCCGACCAAAGCCACTACCTCCATCATCAGCATATCAAGGGAGAACCCACCAAGCAAGCCAACAGACCCACAATAAGCACACACAAAGCCAATAAAAGCATAGCAACTCAACAGAAGCATAGTAACTCAAATGTGTTGGTGGGAGAAACCACTTGTGGTGGCTTTGAAACACTCAGATGGGATAAAACACACTCTTTTATTTCAAGAACAAAGCTTACAATTACATAAACAAAAGCTTACAACAACCTCTTTTTTTTTCTCTCTTTCTCTCTAGTGTTTCTCTCAATCTCTCCACACATAATTGTATAAACTTAGCTATCTATTTATACACGAAAATCAAAACAAGAAAATTCAACTTTCAAGTGTGAAGGCGGTTTGTGACCGACGGTGTGAAAGCGGCCGGCGGCCGGTGGCTGGCGGCTGGTCGGTTGGTGGCTAGGCGGTGACAGTTGGTGGCTACCTTCTTTGACCTTCTGGATTGAGTTTACTTCAACAAATCTCCCCTTTAAACTCAATCGAGGGATGTTATTCCAAGCATGAATTTCAATCTGATAAATACTTCTCTCTTCAATGGCTTGGTAAAAATATCTGCAACTTGATCATCTGTCTTGCAGGATATCAGCTCGACTTCTTTGTTCTTTACATGCTCTCGGATAAAATGATGACGTGTATCAATATGTTTACTTCTTTCATGATACACCGGGTTCTTTGCCAATGCAATCGCTGATCGATTATCGATATAAATCTCTGTAGGATTTTCTTGAGGAAATCCCAAAAACTTCAGCAAATTCCTTAACCATATTAAATGGCTTACAGCTGAGTTGGCAGCAACATACTCAGCTTCACAGCTTGATAACGTGACAATTGATTGCTTCTTGGATTACCATGTGAAAGATGTATCTCCCACGAAAAATACAAACCCTGTTGTACTTTTTCTTTCATCCAGATCTCTACCCCAATCACTATCCGAGTAGCCAGTAAGATTGAAATTTGTACTTGAGGTATAAAACATACCTTCATTTATTGTGCCTTTGATGTAGCGAAGAATTCTCTTGGCTGCATTCAAATGAGACTGGTCTGGCTTCTCCATATATCTGCTGATCAGTCCGACTCCGTAGAGTATATCTGGTCTGGTACATGTCAAGTACCTTAAGCTTCCTACTAAGCTTTTGAAGTAAGTTGGATCAACATTTCCAACTTTACTTTTCCTCAATTCCACTCCATTCTCAACTGGAGTTGATACCGGATTGCAACTTTCCATCTTGAACCTTTCAAGAATATCTTTGGCATAACTTCTTTGGGATACAAAAATCCCTTCTTCTTTCTGCACCACTTCCAAGCCAAGAAAATGTGCCATCAGACCAATGTCTGTCATCTCAAACTCTTGTACCATGCTTTTCTTGAAGTCTTCGAACATGGTAGGATTGTTGCCGGTGAATATCAAGTCATCAACATATAGGCACACAAATAATATGCTGCCATCTGCTTCTTTCTTCACATAAATTGCGTGTTCATATGGACATTTTTCAAATCCATTATCTTGAAAGTACCTGTCAATTCTGGTATTCCAAGCACGCGGAGCTTGCTTCAAACCGTAGAGGGCTTTCTTCAACTTGTATACTTTGCCTTCATTTTCAGCATCAATGTATCCAAGTGGTTGTTCAACATAAATCTCTTCTTCTAGGAAGCCATTCAGAAATGCTGACTTCACATCAAGTTGATAGATCTTCCATCTATGTTGTGCTGCTAATGAGATCATCAGTCTGATTGTCTCTAACCGGGCTACTGGAGCAAACACTTCTCCATAGTCAATGCCTTCTCTCTGTTTGTAGCCTTTCGCCACTAATCTTGCTTTGTATCTTTGCACTTCTCCTTTTGCATTCTTCTTTGTCTTATAGACCCATTTGACACCTATTGCTTTCTTGTTTTCTGGTAGATAAGTCAGCTTCCAGGTATCATTCTTCTCAATGGCATGTATTTCTTCATCCATTGCTTTTATCCACTTCTCTTCTGTGATAGCTTCATTGAAGCTAAGTGGGTCACTATCTGCAAAAAAACAAAATAGAGTTGTATCTTCCATTACTTGAGTGGCATCATACAACTCTTCTAGATTTCTCATCCTTCTTGGTCCTTCTGATGAGGAAGCTGATAATGGTTCTGGTAATGATGATATTGATGATGATTCTGGCGTGTTTCTCCTGTTGAATACAGGAAATCTGTGTACCAGACTTTGTGGCTCCTCTTCTAGTACTATCGGACCTTCTGCAAGTACTGTTGGTACTTCTTCATCTTCAAGGATCAAATCAGTGCTGATCCATTTAACTGCTTCTTGGTCATTATTCCATTGCCAAGTTTTATCTTCTTCAAAGATAACATCTCTACTCATAATTACCTTCTTGGTGATGGGATTATATAGCTTGTATCCCATTCTTCTCTCACCATATCCGACAAAGATGCATTTCTCACTTTTATCATCGAGTTTAGTCCTTCTTGCATCTGGGATCTTTGCATATACCACACAACCAAAGACTCGAAGATGAGTAACACTTGGTTTGTGACCACTCCATGCTTCTTGTGGAGTGACAACTTGCAAACTTCTGGTTGGGCAGCGGTTCAGCAAATATACTGCACATGATACAGCTTCAGCCCAGTATTGCTTGGGCAGTTTCTTTGCTTTGAGTAGACTTCTTGCCATATCAAGAATTGTTCAATTCTTCCTCTCAGCTACACCATTCAGCTATGGTGTATAAGCCGGTGTTGTCTTTCTTTCTATTGGCTTTGAGGACTTGCTTTTGTACCTCTGGTAAAGCATCTTCTGATTCTTTGGACTCTAGTTCATCATAACCATATTGCACAATGTCTATACACTCTTGTGAACCAAGAAATGCCTTCAATCTGATGCACCAACTATCATAGTTGTCTTTGGTTAGCTTCGGGATGAGTGTTTGTGCATTTTTTGTAGTCATTTTGCTCTTTAAATGACTATATCACCTTTTTGGGAGTTGAATTTGGCAAAACCGACACCGTAGATGGATCTAGAATGGTCCAAATAGTAGGGAACTGATATAACTTTGTAGAAAACAGGTAACAAATGAGGTGAACCGGTCCAAAAACCAATTCGGGTGGTTTGCTGGGTTGAACCGGGAATATTCCAAGGAATATTCTTTTTTTTTTTACTTTGACTTTAGAATATGGCTCGGAGCTTGGCTTGGCTCCGGAATATGGCTTGGAGCTCAGCTCGGCTTCAAATATGGCTCGTGGCTTGGCTCGCGGCTCGGCTCAAATATGGCGCGCGTGTAGCTCACTCGTCTTCTTCCTCGAGGCGCGTGAGCTATAGTGCTGAAACTTCAGACGGAGAGTGTGGTCCACCCCGTGCCCCGATTGACCTGATTTTTGCACCGTTGAGTTCGTATTGATGAGCTCTACACTTTGGAATGATCAAAACTTGTTTTTGACAACTTTGAAAATTCGGATATTTCCCAAAAATACCTCTGTTTTCTGACGAACGGGGCTCTGATATCAATTGGTGGTGGGAGAAACCACTTGTGGTGGCTTTGAAACATTCAGATGGGATAAAACACACTTTTTTATTTCAAGAACAAATCTTACAATTACATAAACAAAAGCTTACAACAACCTCTCTTTTTCTCTCTTTCTCTCTAGTATTTCTCTCAATCTCTCCACACATAATTGTATAAACTTTCAACTTTCAAGTGTGAAGGCGGTTTGTGACCGACGGTGTGGAAGCGGCCGGCAGCCGGTGGCTGGCGGCTGGCGGCTGGTCGGTTGGTGGCTGGACGGTGACAGCTGGTGGTTGCTTTCCTTGACCTTCTGGATTGAGTTTACTTCAACAAAATGATCAACAGCCAACACGAAGAGAAAAATGATCCTGCTCATGGAAATGGAAAACTAAGGAAAAAGGAGTCTGGAATTTGCGGAATAGGGATGGAATAGAAGTGCTTTTGCTGTCAAATAGTCGTTTGTTCCTCCCCTTCCAGATTATATAAACAAGGATACCAAGAGATACACGCCTCATTCTGCCATCAGCATTATTTCCTCCCCGACACAGCCCCCGAATAGCACTGCTTAAGGATGACATGCACCTTGTGATATGCAGCCAGTTTCTAATCATTTTCCAAAAAAGGGAGATCCAATGGCAGCTAAAGAAAAGGTGACTGTGTGACTCTTCATCCACCTGGTAGAAGACACAGGTTAAGTCAGTTTGGAGGAAGTGAAGCCTATCTTTGATTCGAAGCCTTATAGACCAAGACTCCCAGACAACTTTTCTCCAATGCACAGGATTGCTTCGAAGCCGCAAAAATTCATAAGCTTTGGCTGTGAAAGGCCCAGTAGAACTGCACCAGTTTTCCATCAAAGAAAGAACAGGGGACTGGCCACCATCCATCGCAACAAGCTTATCCCGAAAGTTGATGATTGATTTCCACAAAGGAGAAGAACTTGGGTGAGCTACGTAGTGTCCCAAAAAGAATGAGAGTGTATATAGTAATGATGAACCCATTGAATCCAAATGGTATCAGCCTTACGATGAATATTCCAGATATGTTTAGCAAGGAAACTGTTTTTACGTGCTCTGAGGTCAAAAAGACCAAGGCCACTTTCATCCTTAGGAAGACAAACCATTCGTCAAGCTACCAATGCAGATTTGTTCCTGGAGATTGTGCCAGTCCACAAGAAGTTGCGGCAAAGACAAATAATTTGCTTGATGACAGTATCAGGAACCGGGAAGATGTTCAGCTAGAATTGAACTATACCATATAAGACAGACTTGAGCAACTCCAATCTCCCAACATAACTAAGAAGGACAGCAGCAGCTGAGAAAAGGAGGAAAACTTCACCAACAAAACCCAACAATAGACCGGCTAGGGGGGAGAGTAGCTCGCAGCCTGCTCCAGCTAACCACAGCAGCGAAAGCCAGCCCCAAGCTAACAAGCTGCAGTAGACCTGCAACAATGCCCTGTATAGGCATGGCTTCCAGCATTCCAGAGCCGCAAGGACGGTGCATCCAGGAACTGGGAGAGATCAAAGCATTGGGGAGAGAGCCTCACCCTAATTGATCCCCTCTACAGGCAGACAGCAGCAGGGCCTACTCATCTGCTCCAGCTTCCATCAACTAGACGAGATCCAGCAATTGGGGAGAGAGCCTCACCCTGGCTGGTCCCCACTGGCAGACAAAGAAGCCTCAGCCTGGAGTCCCAAAAACCAGTAGCATCAGAGATATAATTTCTTTCCAACCCATCAGATTGGCAGCAATCCCAGGACAATTGCAACCAAAATTGGGTATCCACAAAGCAGAACAGCTGCACTAGTACAGTAACATGCATGGGGACCAGACAATTAGGGAGAGAACCTCACCCAGAAGGATCCCTGTACCAGGCAATCATGAGAAACCATCAGCACATCATCACCAGCAGACCAACCCTGCACCATAATGGCTAGTGCGCTACTAGAACAGACTCCATCCAACAATCTCTACTAGGATAGTAGAGCAGCGACAGAACACTACATCAGTAGCCCAATCATGAGGGGAGAGAGCCTCACCCAAACTGTTGGGATCCATAGCGACGATTGAGAGAGGCCAACCGAATCAGACCTGCAGTAGAACCAAAATGAAACAAGAGGCATATTGTGTGGACAAGGGGAGAGAACCTCACCTAAACAAACTCCAAATAATGCCCCTCAGCAGGCAAAGAAAGCCTTTGCTGCCAACCAGTAGCCTCCAGCGACCCAACCAGCAAACATAGGTCTACAAACCAGCATTATAGCAGCACCCTTGCAAACCATATCATATCAAGGACAGAGTGCAGCAAAACAAGTTGTCAGGAGCAGCACCCAATTCTAGCCAGCTTCGAGAAGCACGGCATACCAAGCTGCATATAGCAGCAACAAGCTAACTAACTTGCACAACACAAGCTAAGGAAAGCTAGCATCACAACAAGCGGTCCCAGGACCACAATATGCAGAACCCACAATAAAGACCTGCAAACAGCAAAACCTAGCAACCAAGACCAGCCCCATGAGGGCCAACATCACAAGCAATCTGCAGAGAACCTGCAGGTTTGGACAAAAAGAAACAGCAAGCTAGGCTGGAAGTCACGCAGCTCCAGCAATCAGCCATGCAACTACAGCAATCAAACCACAGCACAAGCAATAGCAGGATATCATCACTGAAAAACAGCCGGAAGAGCAGCACTTTGTAGCAAAGAAATCCAACCAGCTTCTGGAAGGGTGACATACTGCAATCCAAGCTGCTTATAGCAGCAACACATAGAGCTATATCGTAGCAGAAAAATCCCATATGGCACAAAACTGAAGCAAGCAGATTGAGCTCCAGCATACAGATATCTCAAACAACAAACTTTAACTGTGCAAGAGAGCACATCGTAGTCCAAAACCGAGAGCTGATAGATAATAATCCGAAACTTCTCTTGGATTATGGACCGAGAGAAGAGATACCAAAAGAGGGGATTCTCAATGGCCATACAGAAGGCCAAAGGAGAAAGAGACCAAAATTCTGGAGCTGCAGAACACCGTTCCTAGGGGAAGGAGGGAGAGCATCTCTCTCTAGCTGCAGCTGACCTAGAGCTCTTTCTTTTCTTTTCTTTTTTAATCAAATGTAAGAATTGTATAGATAAAAAAAAGCAAGACAAGCTTGCGGTACAAACTGGAAACCAGCAGAACATTACATGCACCAGCAAAGAAAACAGACTCGCTCGAACAAACCTTAGCAAACACAAAAAGCGAGTGCAGGGGAACATTCTCCCCAGCACAAACCAGACAAAAAATAAGGATCCCCCATACACCGATCCAGCACACCAACCAAAGCATCCAAAAAGCTTGGGAACCGGGCTCCCGCAGCGAATACAAAACAGAAACAGATCCCCACCGAAAGTAGGGGAACATGCTCCCACAAAGCCGAACCAGAAAGCACCAAACAGCAGACCAGCACCAAGACAACCTGGACCTACTGATATCCAATCAGCAGCACCGAAGGGCACAGGCACCCTAGAGAACAAGGGAATAGCAACCCATATACAAAAGCATGAACAGCCCTCATGCAGAGCAAAATAGACTTTAAAAAGCCTAGGGGAACATGCTCCCGCTAAGCCAAACCAGAAAGTAAAACGACCATCAGCGGACCCTTTCGCAGATCATTACCAGTAGATCAAACCAGCACCATTGGCAGCAGAGTAGCGACAGAGAACCAGCAACATGTGGGGAGAGAGCCTCACCCAAACTGTTGGGGGCCAGAGCAGCTATCTAGAGCGGCCAGCCAAATCAGACCTGAGAATAACCCATATGAAACAGAGAGGCATTCAGTCTGAACATGGGGAGAGAACCTCACCCAGGCAGACTAAGCCCCAATAGAACAGCAGTGCGCCAACTGAGCAGAGCAGCCAAAGCAAGTAAACCAACCAGAAACAAAGCATGCTATGTACTAGATGACCAGATGGCTATCAACAAGCAGTATACACAGAGATAGCAAGCAAAGCAGAGTCCACCAACTACAATCAGCAGGAACAGGAGAATGAGGGAACCAGACCCAACATCCCAATAAAAGGTTCACGCCACTGAAAGACTGTAGACCAACTAAGCATGCCCTTGGCTCGGGTAGACAGGCATCATTGACAGAAAATGCACGGGACAGAAAGCAACAACAGTAAACGCTAACACAGAGAAAGACAGAGCAGCGAACCAGCAAAAAGAGTGGATACAGGACAAGTCATGAGGGAAGAATCCCATGATGAGGCATAGGGAGATGGAACCCCCTAAAGAGCCAGCTAGGTATAAATTATGAAGTAGGAGAGGCAGGAGCTGGTCTACCACTTCCAGATATAAGAAAAGCACAACGCTGAACAGTACCTGAACAATAGGGACACCCATCAAATTGGCCATCTCCAAGGCAGTCGTGATGGCAGGGTTCTCGCCTGTAGTTTTGAGATACACTAATACTGCTCAGTAATCTCACCTGTCATTACAAGAGTACAAAGTTGACACTATGGTAAAGCACTGCCAAGTCTGCCGTGATTTATTGTTGCCTGTATAATTGCTTGATTAAATCCTTTAATGCTGTGATGCAGGTTACAAAGACTGAAACCAGTTCAACTTATAGTTTCTGTCGGCCAGAGGAGTGATGGTGTCTCGATTCTTACTCCGCCCTTTACAGGAAGGCAGATGTTCCTTGTATTTGGGAAAAGAAGAGCAGGAATTTGGGAGATTTTAGCATCAGATCCCTCAGAAAGCCAGATGTTCTTGTAACCACGGAAAAGTGTCCTAATTGCAATTTTTTCTTCCGCGATAAGGCTTTTACTTCTTTTTACAGGTTTGCTTACGTTTGTTTCAGAGAATATACGAAGACATCCTAATGTATATGAGTACCTTCTCTTTGCCTGTGACTGAGACCAAGGTCCTAGGGCCCTGGCCAGTAAAGGGCAACTAAAGCATCAAGGATTCGACACCATACTTCCTTTACAGCCTTGGGAAGTGACAGGTGAACGCAGGGTGCGCCAGAAAATATGGAGACAGCATCCCAATTTAACATGGAGATTTGAAATGGCATTGATGGGGGCATCAGTTAGTTACATATAACATAAGATGCGCTATAATTTTCTTTCAATTTGAGCATTGAAACCTGAATCCTTGTCATCCGTTTCTTGCCTGTTATAATCAATCAATATTTATTTTAATAACCATTTCATAATTTAATTATACAACCAATTCCTTAGTCGTTGTTATGGATATAATTCTGACATTACTTTAAGTCATATTGAAGGATAAACAATTTCATCCTTAATAGTACATGTTGATAAATTGGAAAAATTTTATTAAGAGCATTTTCTATTGCAGAGTTTATATTTATTCCTTAACAGTACATGTTGATGAATTGGAAATACATATAAATCTACAAGAAAGAAGCCGACAGTTGATGGTTGCAGAGGTAATCAGCCCAGCGATGAATATTAGAAATTGGAAGAACAAAACAAAGAGAAAAGGAAAGCAGAAACTGTATGGTATGGGATATAGGATACTGCCTACCCCACCAAGTTTAATTCGAATAAGTAATCTTTCTTTAGTCCCCAAGTTTTCAGAACAATTACAGATAGTCCCTCCACTTATAACTTTGTCATGATCGTTGTCTTGTTAAAATATTTGCCAGTTCTTTTTTTTAAAAAAAATGAAAGTTCAGAGAAAAACCAATTGATATTTTAAAAAGACAACGATAAGCAGTAATTAAAAAATATTTTCAAACATAGAGGACTAAGTTATATTTTTTTTAATTTAAAGATTAAATAACAAATCACTAGCATTTTTTTCTTTCTTTGTTTTTTCTTATACATCTAATGAAAGTAATTTCATATGGGTAGAGTGTTACTGTTAGAGTTTGTTTTTTTATATTAGCATGTGTGTTTTGAGGGTTCCATGTATCTTGACTAATTTATGAATTTTTAAGTTAATAAAAACCAAATTTAGAATATAAACCAATTAAGTTACATTTTTTATAATTAGTTTTATATTTTGATCATTCCTGTGACGACGGTACGGTGATATTATACATTTAATGTTTTATTTCAATAACATATTTAAAAACATTTGATTAATTAATTAATACACATGTACCATATAAAACTCTCTCATGAAAAATCTTGATGGAAAAAAAATTTATATTCAATTTAAAAAGTTAAATTAAATTTTTTAAATTATAACCATAAAAACAAGCATTGTGTAACTCTCGTACAGTTTGTAAATTACAGTAATACCTACTCTCTCTCTCTCTCTCTCTCTCGGTGCCAAGAGATAGAAAAGAACAAGGAAGAATCGTCGGCGGAGAGAGAGAAGTCAGTTCGAAGAAGACAACGACCTCTCCAAAATGTCCTCCCCATTTCTCCGATAACGCTAACCCAACCCCAAGAAAATGCTTCAGTTCCAAGTCCCTCACATGAATTCTCTCCTCCTCCTCTTGGGTCTCTATACCATATACTTAGACCCCACCTAGCTACTAGTTACCCCATATACGACTAATATATATATATATATATATATATATATATTATGTGGAATAATAATACAATAGACACAGAGTGTAGAGTAGACGATAAAAAAGATTGAATGAATGCATACTGTCTAGTCTCTTCCTCAATGCTCACTGCAGGACAGTGTGTATAAATGGTAGCAGCTAGCAGCTCATAGACAATAGACATGTTTGTCTCAAAGATTGTCACCATTTGCTGCATGAAAACTTAATTTCACATTCCTAGCTCTGTGAAAAAGAAAGTGACAATTGCATGCGTCGTCCCGCCTCTCCTTTCCTTCGATTTTCTTACTTTCAGATCATTTTCGGGCTTATCAATAAGTTCATACATTAACCATAAGGGTTTCATGTCCCATTGGTTAAAGAATTGTGCTTCTTCTTGTCACTGCGAAGACATGCATGCATTTACTGCTTGTATATATTATTATTTTGAGCCGTTGTTATTCTTTTAAAGAAGTCATGAATGGCAAGGGCAAGATTCAAAGCCCGTGATACTGTCCCTGACATGTGTATCTTGGGGCTTTACACAGCATGCAATAAAAGTAGTCGATCGTAGCATTTAATTATTCACAGCACAATGTACATTTCTCACCTCCCCTTCTTCAACGCCCTAGCCTTGGCATTAATACTGCAGCCAAGTCGATCTGGCTTTATCACAGGCTTGCTTATTCCTTTGACCCAAATGTCAAGGTCTTCCAAGTTACGAGAGGAAGTGAGTTCTCAGAGGTTTTTATGGAAATGAAGTGTTGTTAAACATTTGATATTAAAATTTGATATTGGATGAAAATGATCCAAAGCCTAGGGTTGGCCTAATGGTTATGCCTGGTTTTGGGATAGGAGGCAGTGTGATTCAGAGCCGTGTTTATCCATCAGGTGTGAAGGTTGCTGAATGATTACATATGAGGCCATTATCCTACATTGATTAGGAAACGAGGTTCTTCGTTGCTTATATTGTACCAAGAACACTTCTCTCATTGCAATATGCCTTTTAAGAAACATAAAAATATATGGACAATATCTCGTGATGGGCTACCATGTTGTGGATATAAACACACCTCATTAATTGACACCATCTATAAGAACAAGTCATGTACTCTATCCAAGCCTCTCGTTTGAGGGGCTCTGATGAGACTATTATCCCGTATAAGTTAGAAAAAAAAGGCCTTGGTTGTTTATATGATATTAAAGATATTTCTTTTATTACGAGGCGTCTTTTAAGAGATAAAACTCATTGGAAATCATGTGGGACAATACCTCATGATGAACCTACCATGCTGTGGATATGAGCGCATCTCATCAATTACCAAACCTGAACATATTTTATTATATTGTTTATGTGGTGCGTTTCATTGTATTATGTCAAAATCTATGTAATTGTATTTCTCGTTGAATGAGATTAGATGAGCTTTCATATCCTCACTACCCCTTACTCTGTCTCCGTCTCATGATCAGTAAATTGTTATGAGAAAACTAGAGCTATTCACTTGTGTGTATTGCTTGGAATTGTGGTATCATCTCTGGGATGGATCGATGAAAATTTAAGATAATCCTATTAATGGAAAACAAGTATAAGATGTGCTCGAGGATCCACAGGAGAATAAAAAATTGGATTTGATTGAGCTTGTGGTTGATTTTTGCCGAAAGATTACTCATCCTCAGTAGCACATTGTTTGCGAGGTATCGTCACCATTGAACGCGACTTTAAGACCTTACATTATTGAAAATGCTTTTGAATTTCCTGAAAGACCTAGTCTATGATTCTTGTTGGCAATAAATAATCTCTATTGCCATGTTTATAGACATGCCACCGCAGGCATCGCCGAATCCTCTCGTACAACTGATCCAATGGCAGGGATCGGATAATCAGTTGATCCTACGAATTCTGGCCATTCCAAGTAAACTTTACTTGATTTATCAATGCGTTACAAGGAAGGGATCATCATATGCCCCCTGTCAAATTGATTCAATTTTCTGAATCAATAAGAAACTTAAAGAACCTGATGGGTTTTTAAATTATTCCAGGATCACCAATCTATATTGCCTCCTTTTTTGTTGAGAGTTTGTAATTTTGTAGTATTGCATACACTGAATAATCTCATGAGGGATAATGTAATGTAGAGTCGTCAAGGTGTTGTGATACCTTTCCCGATTCTGGGAGGGTGAAGGTTGTTGGATTATTTAAACAATCAAACGCATACAAATTTACATGGTTTGACAACTTGTCTACTTCACGAAACTACTAGTTTATATTAATCACTCAAAGAAATAATACAAACAAAGAAGAGAAGAAAACTCTTCTCAACTCAACTCTACTCACTCAAGCTCTCTCATGATTCTCTTTGTGTTTTTTCATTCTTAACCCACAGCTCTTGACTAGCATATATGTATACTAAGCCAGGCGTTAAGGGCATAAATCATGTCATGATTTATGCCCACTATTTGCCTCTATTTTGTGCTAAATGGAGAGTAGGTATTCCTATTAAACATATAGTGGAGATGGGGCATTGCTTGTCTCCATATGAGAGAGTTGTACCTCTTTTCCTCTCCATACTTCCTTAGACAATCTGAATTCCAAAGGAACTAATGGACCACAGTTAATTAAGTAAACTACAGTATGAACTACGTCAACCCAAAATGTTTGAGGTAACCTTGAATATAACCTCATGCTTCTAACTTATTTATTAATGGTCTTGTTTATTCGTTCAGCAATGTCATTCTATTATGGTATGCCTGGAACAGTTTTTTCCATCCTGATACCATTGACAGCGCAACACTCTGTGAAACCTCTATCAATGTATTCTATTTCATTATTAGATCTTAAGCATTTCAACTTTAGACTTGATTCAGTCTCAACTATAGCCTTCCATTTTTTAAATGTTTTAAACACATTAGATTTATTTTTCAGAAAGTAGACTCATACCTTCCTACTAAAATCATCAATAAAAGTCACATAATACCAAGAACCTCTAAAAGATGTTATTGGAGATGGTCCTCATAAATCTGTGTACCAATTCTAGCTTTCTTAATCTTAAGGTCCTGCCAATCTTTAAGAAACTGAGCTTCTTCTGTTTTCTAAGAACACAACTTTCATAAATGTCTATATCAATATTTTTTTAACTCTAGCAACCTTTTCTTTTATTGAAGTATCCGCATCCCCTTTTGACATATATGGCCGAGTTTATAATGTTATAGTTGCATCTGATTTTCTACTTTTGTAGTAGCAATGATGTCTGCAAATCTTGTGGTTATATACAAGGTGCTAGTTTTCTTTCCACAAGCCAAAATCATTGCTCCCTTCGATACCTTCCACATACCTCTAGAAAAAAGGATTGAGTAACCATTATCGTCAAGTTATCCAGTGAAGATCAACTTCTTCTTTAATCTAAGAACATACCTTACATTTTGTAAGTTTCTTATAAATCTGTTCACTATCTTGATTTGCATATCTTATATACCTACAATATCAATTGGTTGTTCATCGACCAGAGAGACTACACCATAATCTCCAGCAATATAGTTTTGCATCATTTTATGATGTGGTGTATAGTGGAATAAAGCACTAGAATCAAGAATTCAATCATCAATTAGACTTTGTACAATAAGAATCAAAGCATCTTATACCTCATTTGTAATAGCGTTTACAGAGTCAACTTCAAGTTTTTTTGGTTTTGTGTAACTCCTCATGAAATGACCAGGTTTGCCACAATTCCAACATTCAACCTGCTTTTTAGGTCTAAACTTGTTTTTACTTCTATATCTTGATTTTGATTTGCCTCTGAATAAGCCTTTATCATGTCTCCTCCCTTGAGTGTTGATGTTAAGAACTAAACCTGAACTTGAACTTTCACCTGAGACTTTTCTTCACACTTCTTCAACTAAAATCAAGTCTTGGATGTCATCATATTTCAATTTGAACTTTCCAGCTGAGTTGCTTATGGCTGTTCTCATATCTTCCCAACTGCTTGGAAGTGAAACTAGCAAAATAAGTGCACGGATCTCATCATCAAATTCAATCTCAACAGATGACAATTGATTTGTGATGGTATTGAAGTTGTTGAGATGTTGTGTAATAGAGGTGTTTTCTATCATCTTCAAGTTGAACAACTTATTCATGAAGTGCACTTTATTATTTGCTGAGGACTTCTCATATATCCTAGATAAGGCTTCTATTAATTTTGTAGTGAATTTTTCTTTTGTAACATTGTGAGCAACTCTTCTTGAGAAGGATAGCTAGATAATGCCCAAAACCTATCTATCAAAAATTTGTCAATCTTCTTTTTGTATATTCTCTGGTTTGCTCCCCAACACAGGAAAATAAAGTTTCTTCTCATATAAATAGTCTTCAATTTATATTTTTCAATATCCAAAATTTATCCCATCAAATTTTTCAATTCTAACAGTCTTTATTTTATTTGTCATTTTTAACACCTTTTGGATTTGAATCTACTAAATCTGACCTTACAAATGTGTTCGGAATGGCTGAAAAAGTTGGAAACAACACAACATCACCCAAGTTGAACTTTGGATGGCTCAGATTTTATCAATCAAACTTTTGGATTATTGGACAACTCAGATGAAGTCGTGTGTTAGCTAAAATAACACCTATGGCGCACTGGATAACAACCTAGTATGCTGATATGGCAATGATGACATGTCAGACACATCAGAAAAATGGCCTTACAACTGATGGCATGGTAGTTCTATATAAATTCTTATCTGACATGTTGGTGCTGACATGTACTATTGACATGGCAGGTGACATGGTTGCTGATTGTACAGAATCACTACTGTGGCTGATGACTGTATGTTGAAGTGTAAGGTCAACCCAGTTTGATTGCAGGTATTCGGGCGAAGAAGACGTGTAAGACGCGTCGATGCACGTGGGCAATCTTAACATCAACGCTTGATGGCATGTATAGGTATGCAGGATGTTGGTTCTTCATCGAGTTTTCACTAGTGGATTCCTCTCGTCTTCCCCTACATAATGGTATGTTTAAAAATATGTTTTGAGAACTTTGATTTTTGAGTTTGGATCAAATACCTTCTTTTTCAAGAACAAGCTCCGATACCAGTTGTTAGGACATTCAACCAATCAAGCACATATAAATTTATGTGGTTCAGCAACTTGCCTACTCCACAGAACTATTGGTTTATATTAATCACTCAAAGAAACAATACAAACAAGGAAGAGAAGAAAACTTTTCTCAACTCAACTCTACTCACTCAAGCTCTCTCTACTGCTCTCTCATGGTTCTCTTTGTGGTTTTTCACTCTTAACCCACAACTCTTGACTAGCGCGCGCACACACACACACACACAGCTAAGCTAAGCTAGCAGTGAAGGGTATAAATCAAGCTATAATTTATGTCCACTGTTTGCCTCCACTTTATGCTAAGTGAAGAGTAGGTATTCCCACTAAGTAGGTATTCCCACTAAACACATAATGGAGGTGGGAGATTACTTGTCTCTATATTACTAACAAAGCTCAGATGGTTCAGGTTATTGAGGATTCGGATCGATAATATACTAATATTTGCTCATAAGAGGCTAAGCACACTAATACAATATTTAACATAGTATGGAAAATTACCTACATCTATAGAAGAGTCAATATTATTAGACATAGAGAAAGGATACATAACACAGTTCTCTCATTGTTGTCATTGCAACTCTCTCTTTCTCTTTATTCTCTTACACACATTCACCACTCTCTCACACATTTTGCTATCAAATAATGTCTCTATTTATAGACATCAATGGTAAGACAAGATCCATAAATAATGACATGATTTGTGGCATTAATGGTGGCAGCACATAAGTTGCATCATTTTGTTGATGATTGAAGCAACTTGGTTACACACTTATCATTGTAGGCTTTTGATAATGACAACTCTACTTTTTAAGGTAGGTTGCAAGCGTGTTGCCCATTAATAGCAAATCCCAAATAAGTGTGTATGATAATTATCCCTAGTTTGTGCCACTCCTTTTTTATTATATGTTCTAAATTTGTTCAATGGTATTGATTTTTGCATATTCAGATAATGTTGAAACCACAAGAAAAAAATATTACAAAACCAGGTAAGGTGATTGAAACTTGATTTTTTTACAAACATATCTGTGATAGCTTCTTTTTTTTCCTTTCTTTTTTTTTATGAGTGAATGAACATCATTTACAAAGGAAACAAAAAATTTAGGAGTCAATCCCTACTACAAAGCAAAAGGCAATTTTTTCCATAGGTATGACTCTTGAACTAACCCTTAAATGTAGCAAACATTAACAAAGGAGGTTTCGTGGTGGCATTTTTGCACACGTCGATATTTTTTAATCTATTTTTAACGATAAAAACTATATTATATACTATACTATTTGTTGATGATGATTGTTTAGAGTGCCACCTTTGTGTTTCTCTCTTGCCATATAAGATCTAGGCAAGCACAATCAAACATCTTTAATTAATTATGAAACACACATTCCATTCACTATTACCATGCCGCAAGTTCTATGTGCTTCATGTCTGGGTCCATTGAAATGGAGAATGTTTTAATCCCTGAAAATGAAGTGGGTGTCTGGCAGTGGTTTTTTGGCAAGGCTGTTACTAGTGTAATCTTCCGTAATCCTGGTCCAATTGATGGATTTGTTGGAATTGCTACACCTTCTCTTGCAAGAATCCTCCCGGTTTGTGCTTCTATTATGTGAAGTTTTGAGATGCATTATTTTTTATCTTGGGGTGTGAAACTCATGATCCCAAATTTATAATTTAATATGGCTGGCCATTGTTTGTAATTTGCCTAGTCTGTTGTTGGTTTGTCTGCAGATTGACTTGGCAAAGTTTGGAGGAGAGATTTTATGCCTGGTAAAGCTAATTCACGCTTTTTGTTTGTGTCCCAGGTTTTGCTGATAAGAATTTATTTTTTTTTATGGTATTAGTCATTTTGCAGTGAAAAAACTTGGATGCTCAAAGCTTGTATTATTTTCGAAGTAGAAGTATGTTTTTTTTCTCCTTACTCTTTACCTGCTGCAAATTGATTTCTTTGTGAAATTGTTGTGTAGCCAGATGCATTCCTTTGCTCCGTCAATGATGTGAAGGTCAGCAATGCATTAGATCACAGGGCAGGTAATGTCATGCCTAATATAGAGGTTAGATTATGTTTGTTTGCAAGCACTCTTCACTCTGAATTGATCCCTTGTATACATAAAGTTCCGAGAGCAAAATCAAACTTATAAGTGAGGAGGAAATCTTTCAATAATGACTATTGATTTGGTTCCTAGGTAGAGCCTATCTTAGTGACAACTCCCTCTTCCCCCCTTAAATATATTTTTTTAACTGCTTTGTGGCCTCGGTTATGATCTCCAACCTGTCCTTCAGAGGTCTTTGTTGGTCTAAAACCAAAGACTTCTTATCTTCCAAAGATATAGAGGCACAATGCCCAGAGGCCCCTTGATTTCCTATCACAATAGTCACCCCTTTCGGAGTAGGGAATTTTAAGGACCAAATATCGGGTGTTAATGGTTCCACTGATCTTGTACTCAAAAGACCTTCCTATTATAGCGTTGCAGGCTATAGCCATATCTATTAATTAACAATATACTAAAGGCGTGGGAAAGCACTGTAGATTCCCCGGGCTTTTTAATTATACTTATATATTATTATTATTATAACATACTTTTTTTCCTTTTCTTTTTTTTTCTATTTTTATTTATGATTTTTTTTTGTTTTGTATGCCTTTATGGGGTTTTTTTTGCTTTTTTCTTTGTGTTTTTTCTTTTAATGAATTTTTTTGTTTAATTTAGTTTGTTAATGATAATTTTTTTATTTAGTTATCAAACTTTCATGATACGAATCCCGAGTTCGATGGGTTAACCTGATTTGATGAGTTAACCTTGTTTAACAAATCTTGAAATTGTATTTTTTTTTTGTTTTTTTTCTTTTTAATTAATTTTTTTATTTAGTTTAGTTTGTTAATGTTAAATTTATTTATATTTAATTATTAGACTTTCATGACATATATTTTGAGTTTGATGGGTTAGCCCAGTTAATTATGGGTTAACCCATCAATTTTTTTTTCTATTTAGTTATCAAACTTTTATGACACAAATCTAAGGTTTGACGGGTTAACCTGATTTAAAGGGTTAACCCAGTTAATTAAGATTTTTTTTAATAGTTTTTTTCTTCTCATTGATTTTTTTTCTTTTTAATTAATTTATTTAATTATCACACTTTTATGACACGACCTTACAGTTAAACTCACATTCAAGACTCTTATGTCTGGTATTACAACCAGACTCACTTAAACTTGAATTATACAAGTTTAATATTATTATAAATATTACTTGTGGGTCAAGTGTTGCAGCTAAACCAAAAACTCTTAGGTATATCGTTGCAGAAAGATTTAACACTTTTAGATCTTAGCCTTTTTTAATATTTTTTTATGTAAGAAAAAAATAGTTCGTAGTATATGCCTTTGTTTTTTTCTTTTTTGTAAGCCTTTTACTGTGAACTGCACAGTGCAATCCACAGTAAAAAAGCTTATGCCTTTATTTTTTTAATCTTTTTTTCTTCTTTTATAATTATTCTTTTAATTTAATTTATTAATATTAAATTTTTTATGTTTAATTATTATACTTTCATGACACGGATCCTAGGTTTGACCAGTTAACCCACTTGATTCAGATTTTTTTTTCCTTATTAGTTTTATTCCTCCAATTTCATCTTTTAATATTATATACAATCTATGTTAAAAAGGCTAATGCCTTTAATTTTTTTTCTTTTTTTAGGTCTTTTATTGTGAATTGCACAATCTAGTTCATGGTGAAAAGGTTAATAATTTTTTTAATTAACTTTTTTATTTATTTTATTGATATTAATTTTTTTCTATTTAGTTATCAGATTTCATGACATAGATTTCAGGTTTGACGGATTAACCCAGTTGATTTAAAAAAAAATCTTTTTCTTTATTAGTTTTTTTCTTAATGTTGGTTTTTTTTCTTTTTTTAATTAATTTATTTAAGAATCACACTTTTATAATACAACCTTGTAGCCAGACTCAAATTCAAAACTACTGGATTTGGTATTGCAGCCAAACTTACTTAAATTTAGATCTTTCAAGTTTAATGTTATTATAAATATTACTTTTAGGTCAGACATTGCAGTCAAACCTAAGACTCTTGAATATAACTTTGCAAAAACATCTAATACTTTTAGATCTTAGCTTTTTTTTAATATTTTTTATATAAAAAAATTGACCCGCGACATCATGCGGGTCATGTAACTAGTCACTATGAAGATATGCTGAAGAGTAAAACACTTAAGATAAGTGTTGATTGTGATTATGATCTCTAGAATGCCTTTCATTAGCATTTTGGACTCTTCAATCCTAATCAAAAGGTCTTCATAAGAGTTAGTTTTGAGAAATTTATCCCTATCTAGGATACTGTATCTCAATATAGGATTTTAACTAAATTGCATCATCTACCAATATCCTATAGACTTGATGATTAGCTAGAACTATCAAAATTACTAGTTTATCCTTATAGAGGTAAGTTACCTCCTCTCTATATTCTACAATGAAAATAATAAGCTCGTGTCATAGATTTTATTATGATTCATTGTCAAAACCTATTTTTTATACTTTCCCTTTCTACAAGAAGTATCTTCCCTTATTGAGGTGCCCTTTAAAATCAAATTGATCTTAGACAGGATTTGAATAAGTCGGTTAGGCTCTTCTCTATCTTCTTAAAACAACCATTTAAATGTCATGATAACCTTTTAAATGTGAACATGCTCCTTTACAAACTTTTTAAAATAACCTTTAGTATAAGCCTTTTAATCTCTTTTTTCAACATGAAGTAATCCTCACTATCATGTCATTTGTACTTATGTAACAAGCAAAAACATTTAAAGGAGCATGTATGTGGAGATTCTTTTGTCTAATAAGGCATATAAGTTCTTCCATAAAGAACGTTCCTTACTTCACTAATCAAGGCCTCTAAGGCTACTAACACCATTAGTTCCTTCACGTTGAGCATTTATTTGATGAACCTCTTTAAATATTATTTGATGGATTCCTTTTCTAATTGAGTAATGCTAAAAGGTTTTGTAGAGCTCCTCTTGGTTAGTATGTTGATGCTAAAACAAGTTTAACATAAAGGTTACTAAAACTTGTGAGACAACCTGACTCTAGGTTGTTGTACTAGGCTCATGCTAAGCCCTTAAAGTTATAGAGAGGAATTTTACACGTAACATCACTTTGTTAGATGATTACCTCAAGGTTACTATATATATTTCAAACATGTTGTGGATTTGCTAGAACATTGTAATTATCCAAAGATATTTTCATAGAAATATACTTTTTAAGGATGGGGTGTGCAAGAATCACTTTGTGGAAATATACCCTATAGACCATATAATTAGCTAGAACTATCAAAATTACTAGTGCATCTTCATAGAGGTAAGTTACATCTTCTCTATATTCTACAATGAAAATGATAGGCTCATGTTATAGATTTCATTATAATTCATTAGTGGAATCTATTTTTCATACTTCCTCTTTCTACAAGAAGTATCTTCCCCTCTCGAGGTGCCCTTTAAAATCAAATTAATCTTATACAGGATTTGAATAAGTCGATTAGGCTCTTCTCTATCTTTTTATAACCACCCTTTAAATGTCATGATAACCTTTCAGATGCGCTATAATTTTCTTTCAATTTGAGCATTTCAAAACTATAGTTTGTGCTTGTTAAGATTTTAATCTATTTTACCTATTTGCCCTTCAAGTCTTCAGCCTTTATCTTTATCATTTCAGCTTCCCATAAAAACTTCTTCTGCAAATAGATAACCAAGTAAAAACTCACTTTAGTTTTGTCAAAAAAAAATTGTGAAAAAGACGAACAAAGTTAACTTGAAATATCTCAATTGAAACTTGTACAAGAAACTTGGAATGAATCAAGATCCTCAGTAATATGAAATTCTTTTCATTTAGTTTTTTTTTATGAAATGGTATGAAATATACCATCCATTCCGAGTGAAAACAAAACTAAATTTACAACCTTAATTGAGATTTAGATATACCGTTTCTTAAAGAAATAATGGATTTCAAAACATCTTGACTCCTTTTTTTATTTTAATATTTTTCTTTGAATTAAAATAAATAAAAATATAAAAAATGTTAATTAAGGATGTTAAATATTAAATACTTATTGAAATTTGATTTTTATATATATATAAAAAGTTATATGCATGATAGCTATCATTTAAAGTAATATTTTTTAAGATAAAAATCTACTTATTTTATTTGAAAAAATAATTATTTACTATCTTAAAATTATAAAAATATCTAAAATACAATTCACCTTAATTTTTCAAACAATAGTTTAGTTTCTTAAGCATTTAATTACAAGAATTAATATATGAAGTAATTTATTCATGGCTTTTTTATATTTTAATTTAAACATCACAACAACATGTTAATGATTGATACTTAAAAGTATATTTTTATCAAGGTTTTATATCATCATTTTGTATTTGAAGTATCAATAACTCATTAACTAAAACATGTTTTATAATAATATATCTAATAATATAAGATACCTTTAATTTGTGGTAAATGTTTATTTTAAATGCAGGTTTATTACTTAAATGAAAGGATTGATTGATGAATTTAAGAATTGAAATTGAAAAGATAGAAAGATGGTCAAACTTAGAAAAGAGATGTTGGTGTAATCCAAACCGGAATATTGTTCAATAATTAGGTCATACGTAGAGCTATTGGAAAGGTAAGACATAGGCCTACAACTTTCATATGGAGCCCAATATCTAAAAAGGTCATTTTCAAGTCTAAATTATTGCAACAATAAAGAAGCCTGAATCTGTCCTCCATCCTAAGCATTGTTCAGTCTTTTAGGCTATATATGAAGTTTTAGAAGTCAAAATGAGCTAAAGTTTTTACACTAAAAAGCTGAGACAATTTCCTCCAACTTTCATGTTTTCAAGTGGTTCTAATTTTAACGTTATCAATGACGTTTTGGGCAAACAAAAAAAGATAAGGATTGTCACCAAGTCAAGAGTTGGCTACCTACTCATTAATTAGTCATTAAATCAATAGTTCCTAATTTTAGTCTATAAAAGGAGTTATTTGCCATGCATTTAGGCATCTTGGTGTCCAGATCAAGATCATGATCTTGTTTTCTCTCTTTGTATTTTTTATAATGTTTATATTTTGCTTTCATTAATATCAAGTTTATACCTTTCAATTCCTTTACTTTGCTTTGATAACTCTTATCTTATTTATGTTCTTATTTTGTTTATCTATTTTTCTTTCTTTCTTTCATTATACCTAGCTAAGCTTATTATGTCAAGGTGAAGGTTACACTAATGGTAGAAGAATAAGTATAGTATAAACTTAATATAGATTTTATTATTAGTCTATAACCACCACCACCACCACTACTACTACTTTGACACTCCTGCACTTGGAAGAAGATATTAATCTTACTACTACTACTACTTTGACACTCCTGCACTTGGAAGAAGATATTAATCTTTTAGTCATTTACTACTACTACTACTACTACTTTGACACTCCTGCACTTAAAAGAAGATATTAATCTTTTAGTCGTGTCAGTTAACAAATATTTAAATAGTGTAGTGTTTGGTATGCTGGACAATGATGGATAGGAAATGATAGTATTTTATGGAATTGTTTGGTGCACCTTTGGACAATATAAAAATCAATTTTTTGTCTTATCCAAGGCTGTTTTAGTGAAGAAATTTTTGTCTCACTAAAAAGGGCAAGATAAGCTCGTCCAATGCTCTAAACAAGGTTTAATCTAATTGATTCAGGTCAATATAAGGATAAAAATAATTATTGTCATAGTTTTAAAACCAGATTTAGAGGTCAACTTGGGGTCAAACATGGGTCATGAGTTGGATTGACCTTTGACACGAGTTAATATAAGGATAAAAATAATTATTATCACAGTTTTAAAACTTGACTCAAGAGTCGGCTCAAGGCTATGCTCATGTCACAAGTTGGGTCATCAATTGGCTTGGATGAATATAAGGATAAAAATAGTTATTATAATAATTTTAAAATCCTACTTAGAGGTTGATTCAAGATCAAACACAAGTTATGGACATAGTTGACCATTGATCGAGTCAATGTAAAAATAAAAAGGATTATTGTCACATTTTTAAAACATAACCAAGGAGGGGTTGATATAGGTAAGGCCTGAGTCATAGGTCAAGATGGTCAACCTAGTTTGATTTAAAGTAACATAAAAATAAAATGCTTATTAGACAAACTTTCTTAAAAAATTTATAGTATTATATTAGTATAAATTAAATTATGATATAGGAAGTTTATATGCTAATAAGTTTATAGATAATACTCAAAACCATATATAGTATTGTGTTTAATACTTGAGGGTGTACTTTATCAAAAAAATAGAGAAAACCCATAAACCAATTTTTCTTTTCTAAATAGAGATTTCTCATTAATGATTTACATGGATCACCAATGGAAGCTGGACAATTAGACAACTTGTGGTTTGCAATAACTTTGCCTTGAAAGAATTATTCAAAGCTGGAGAAGATCAGATCTTTGGATAATAAATTCATAAAGATTTCAAAATATTATTTTAAATTTATTATTTTCTCTGCATGTATGAGTTTCGCAAACCTAACAAGTTTTTGAGAAAGCATATTAGTGACAACCTCTATTTCACCTATTCTATTGAATATGAAGAATATTCATTACATTAATAGATATCATAATTGAAGATATATATAGTTAAACATTTATCATAAATTTTTCACAATATCTTATTCATTTATTTATTTTATAATAACATTTTATATTATCAAAAAATAATTACTGATATTACTATATATATAAAAAATCTCTCATTCTATTTGGAAACCATGGTATTATTAGATAATTTTTTAAATATTATTTTAATAATTTATTTTGAAGAATATTTTATTCTAAAATGTAAAACAAAAAAAGAAAAAGAAAAAGAAGAAGCTGACAAGCCATTAAAAAAAAAAAACATGCACTTGACTTTGATGCTTTTTTGGAAGTTGCGAGATTCAACAAAGTTTTTTATGATGCTTTGGTAAATTATATTGCTAAACAATGAAAAGTTTAAGGCTAATGATGATTATTATTTAAAAAAAATAATTAAATTTCAATTTATATTTTTCTTTTATTTTTTAATTTTTTAGAGGGAGCCCATGAGCATAAGAAACGTACAATTAAGACCCACATTAGAAATAACATTTGCTTTAAATAAAAGGTAAAGAAAACAACAAGATCAAAATTACAAATATTTAAGAATAATAAAATATAAATCACAAATTATATTAAATTAAGTTGTGTAAAGGCTTGATGATGAATTGTACTGGCCAATAATCAAATTGATATTTGCACGCTGCATGGTATATACAGTCGAAACGGCATGTTTGTTGCTGTCAATACTCCGAATTCAGGCATGTTACATAGACTATTTATTTTTATAGTTAAAAGTATTTTTTTTAAAATAAATTTTATTTATTTTTTATTTTAAATTGATATTTTTTAATGTTTTCAAGAGAATTATATGTTTTTTCGGATAAAAGATTGGTTATAGTAAAAAAAAAAAAAAACATGAAAAACCACACAAAATCAAAGAGAGGAAACTTTTAAATTATAATAAAATATATGCTTATCTTATTCTATGATAAAATTCTACCCAAATCTCTCGAGGGCTCCCAAGAATAACATGGCCATCATCATCATCTGCATGGATTGATCCTCAATTTCCAGCATCAAAATTCGCGAGTTACTATTATTCTTCTTCTTCTCGTACACATGATTTAAAATACGTGCAGCCAATTTAGACTGGTATGAAAGACGTCTGCAACTGTTACAATTAAAGGGCTGCAGTAAATGTAGGAAATTAAAAATCAACGATATAATTGACCTTGCCACGTCCTTGATCGTCGCATGCTCAAAAGAATTGAGACTGGATGCATATATGTGCCATAGATATAATATTCTACGAATTGTGGTCCGTCGTAGGTTTTTCATTTCCAAGTTCTCGGATACTTAGAAATATCCAATTATAGATCGAACTAACTTTTGTGATAAGTTTTTATATAAAAATATTTTAAAAAAATTAAAATCTAAAAATATTATGTTATTTTTCAAAGTTATATTCCAAGTTCTAAGTTTTTATATAAAAATATTTAAAAAAAAATTAAAATCTAAAAAAATATTAAGATATAAGAGTGTTATGTATTTTTATAAAAATACATCCAACAGCCTTTGGTTTAGCTGCAATACTTGACTCAAGAGTAATATTTATAATTTTTATAATAATATTAAATTTACATAACTCAAATTTAAGTAAGTTTGGCTGCAACATTAAACCTAAGAGCCTTAGATGTGAGTTTGACTGCAAAGTCGTTTCATAAAAGTATAATAATTAAATAAATTAATTAAAAAAACCAACTGAAAGAAAAAAAAATTAAAAAAAAATCTGAGTTAACTTGATTAACTCTTAAAATCAGGTTAATTCGTTAAACTTTAAATTTGTATCATGAAAGTTTGATAACTAAATACAAAAATAAATTTGACGAGTTAACCCATAACTAACTGGGTTAACCTGTCAAACTTGGGATATGTGTCATGAAAATTTGATAATTAAATATAAAATTTTTAACATTAACAAACTAAACTAAATGAAAAAATTAAATAAAAAAAATAAAATTTCATGTTAACTCGTCAAATCATGTTAACCTGTCAAACTCGGGATTTATTAAAAAACTAAGTTAAACAAAAAAATTTATTAAAAGGGAGAAAAAAAAGAAAACACTGGAAAAAAATAAAAACAATATATATATAATAATTTATTATTATTATTATTATTATGATTAAAACAGGGAAGCTACACTGCTTTCCTCGCGAAGAAAAAAACTAATAAAAAAATATATAAATTAACTGGGTTAACCCTTCAAATTAGGTTAACCTGTTAAACTTTAGATTTACATCATGAAAGTTTGATGACTTAATAACAAAAATTTACGGGTTAACTTATAATTAATTTGGTTAACCTATCAAACTTGAGATATGTGTCATGAAAGTCTAATAATTAAATAAAAAAATTAACATTACCAAACAAAACTAAATGAAAAAAATTAATTAAAGAGAAAAAATAAAATAAAATTTTGGGTTAATTCATCAAATTAGGTTAACCCGTTAAACTCCGGATTCGTAACAAACTAAATTAAACAAAAAAAATTATTAAAAGGAAAATGAAGCAAAAAAAAAAATCATCAAGGCATAACAAACAAGAAAAAATAGAAAAAATGAAAACAATATATATATATAAGTATTATTAAAAGACGTGGGGAAGCTTCGGTGCTTTTCCCACATGTTTTAGAGAAGTTACACTGCTTTTCTTATAAAAAAAACTAATAAATGTTTTTTAATTAACTAGTTAACCCGTCAAACCTTAGATTCACATCTTGAAAATTTGATAACCAAAGAGAAAAAAAAAATAGACGGGTTAACCTATAATTAATTTGGTTAACCTATCAAGCTTGGAATACATGTTATGAAAGTTTGATAATTAAATAGAAAAAATTTTAACATTAATAAACTAAACTAAATGAAAAGAAACTAATTAAAAAGAAAAAAAGCAAGAAAAATATAATTTCAGGTTAACTCGTCAAACTTGGGATTTATTAACAAACTAAATTAAAAAAAAAATTATCAAAAGAAAAAAAAACTCACAAAGGCATAAAAAACAAAAAAAATAAAAAAAAACACACACACACACACACAAACATTGTAATATAATAATAATAATTATTATTATTATATATAAGTATTATTTAAAGGCATAGGTAAGTTACACTGCTTTCCCCACACCTTTTAGAGTATGTTACTAGTTAAATGACTCGTGCACTGCTGCGGATTAATTTTTTTACATAAAAAATATTAGATTTTTTTACAAAATTATATCCAAAAATTTTAGATTTGACTGCAGCATAAGTGAGTTTGACTGCAATACCAAACCTAATAGTCTTGGATATGGGTTTGATGGTAAAATTATGGCATAAAAGTATGATACTTAAATAGATTTATTAAAAACAACAAAAAAAAGAAAAAGAATCAACATGAAAAAAACTAATGAAGAAAAAGAAAAAAATATGAATTAACTGGGTTATCTCTTCAAATCTAAGATTGGTTTCATGAAAATTTGATAACTAAATAAAAAATTTTAATATCAAAAAACTAAAAAAAAAGTTAATTAAAAAAATATTAATCTTTTCATTGTAGATTATACTGTGCAATCCATAATGAAAGACATAAAAAAAAAACTAAAGACATTAACGTTTTCATCATGGATTACATATAATATTAAAAGATGAAATCGGAAAGATAAAAGTACTGAGGAAAAAGAAAAACAATTTGAAACATTCGGGTTAACCAGTTAAACCTGAAATCCGTTTCATGAAAATATAATAATTAAATAGAAAAAAATTAATATTAAAAAACTAAATTAAAAGAATAATTAGAAAACAAAAAAAAAAGACAAATAAAAAACTAAAGACATTAGTTTTTTCTCTACGAATTGCNGTGCAGTTCACAGTAAAAAGTTTAAAATGAAAAGAAAAAAAATAAAACAAAAGTATACCCCGCGAGTTATTTTTTTTCTTACATAAAAAATATCAAAAAATACTAAGATCTAAGAGTGTTATGTATTTCTATAAAGATATATACAAGAGTCTTGAGTCTAGCTGTAGTGCTTGACCCAAGAGTAATATATATAATATTTATAATAATATTAAACTTAAATGACTC
>SRLM01002672.1:0-20459 GCA_015708895.1 Populus ilicifolia | reverse complement strand
CCAAGCATGTGTGAAATGAAAGAATTGGAAGACTTACCTGATAATCGAATCTTCGCTTCAATTAACTAGCGAATCTCTTAAGGAATTTCATGGTTCATTAACAACCTCAATCTTGCACACCTAGCTCGATAAATTTTTGTAATTGCATTTTGAGACAAAGTGGGAAAATACTTTTTCAATTTTGAAGAGTAGTGTCCATTTTTTAAGATGAAAAGTGGAAAAGAGATGCAAAGAGAAGAGAAGAAACAAGGAATTGAACAAATATATATACAAATATCAATTATCATAGGAAACTGAAATAACCGACTTAAAAGTTATGGAGTACCGTTATCCACCATTTAACCGAGGTGAGAGAGACTAGCAAACCAAGAGTCTAAAAAAACAAAACATGAAAACAATGTGAGAAAAATAAAATAATCAATTTTATCTATAGGATCATTCAAACTAGTGGATTCATTTTCACTAGGAAAATTATCAAAGTAAGTTTTCAAACTATGTCCATTTATCTTAAAAACATTGTCATTATTTGAATTCTCATTATCAAAGGCCCCACAAAGATACATATGTTTCTCAATAAATGGACCCCTTCATCTTGATCTTAGCTCTCTAAGGAATAAATGGAGTTGATAATTATAAAACAAAACTTTTTTACCAGTATCAACTTTTTAACAATTTTCACAAGTTTTGCAGAATGCATGCGTGTTTTTAAACATGGTGGGCTAATAAAATCCATTTAAAAAAATTTTCAAAGCTGTCTTTTGTGACGAGAAATGACTCTCACATACTTTAGAATAACAAAGTTTAATGACACTACTTACCTCATTGTCAGGAATGCATTTTTGAAATATTTGATTTGAATAAGTTAAGGTCATCATAATAAAAGTTTTGCATATCACTCAAAATTTTTCTTTTGTCTTCTATACTCTAGTGATCTAGCAAAAATACTGAGGTAAGAAAATTGAGATTTTTATCATACAAAGGTATTGGACTAAGAGAAAGTAAGGATTTGTTAGGAAAGTAATCATCGATTGGTGTGATGTAAGGTGCCAAATCTGTTGTCACTTTTGATAAATATCCATATCAATATTTTTGGTGCCTTTTTTATCTTTGATTTCTACCTGATTGGTCATAGCATGAGGAAATGGAAAAGCTGGCGGGGAATCAGTCTTTTCTTTGTAATTTTTAGATTCAACCCCTTTCTTACCCTTAAAGTTAACTCATCATCTTTCTCACAAGGTTCAAGAATGATTTGACTTGATCCATGTGTTGGCTTCTAGAACTATTTGCATTTGCATTGTATTGTCCCTTAGCATTTTGTTATGGTTGAGATGAAAACTTACCTTTCTTTAGGAGTAGATGTCAATTTTGCAAGAGTATATTTAAAATCTATCATGCTTTAAACAAGTTTATTATTGATTGTCTCTTACTTTTCAATGAATATATGCAATGTTTCCTTAAAATTTCTTCTAGACGGTAGAGCATAAGAAAGTATATATCCATGAGAATTTTAGAAATTATAGTGTGCTTGAAATAGTGGTTGTGAAGTTTGTGCATTATTGTTATCACTTTTCAAACTAAAATTTGAGTGATTTCTCCAACCAGGGTTGTATGTTTGCGAGTATTGGTTATGATTGGGCCTTTGAAAACTGTTTAAAGTATGAACTTATTCATGGAAATATTTTTTAAAAGAAGGCAAAGTTGGACAGTTATTGGTTGAGTGTTTATTTGTTTCACAGATTTAACACACAATGTCTTGAACAAATTTTAATTGACCATTCTTTTTTAATTCTAGTGTCTCAACTTTTCTAGCTAAAGATGCAAACTTGGCTTGTAGGTCATGATCTTCTCTAAGGTTGTACATACCTAAACTAGATGTATGAAGTTGAGTTTTACTCGGTGCCTTATAAGCACCTACGGTGTCCTAATTTTGAGCATTTTCAGCTAACAAGTCTAAATACTCCATTACTTTATCAGGATCTTTATCTTCAAAATTTCTATTGCACATCAATTCCATGATTTGCCTATCTTTAGGTGTTAACCCTTCATAAAAATATGAAACCAATCTCCATGTTTCATAACCATAATGAGAGCAAGTATTAAGCAAGTCTTGATCTCTATCCCAACATTAGTAAAATATTTCTCCTAATTTTTTAGTGAAAGTGGTAATTTGTCTTTTGAAAGAGTTTATTCTATAAGAAGGGAAAAACTTCTTTAAAAATTGTTGTTGCATTTCATCCCAAGCACGAATGGATCCAAGTCTTAAATTTTATAGCCATGTTTTAGCTTTATCTTTTAATAAAAAAAAAAGCTTTAATCTGATTGTGTTCGTGTTATAATTTGAGTTATTATACTATTACAGACCTCTTCAAATTTTCTTAAATGCAAGTATGGATTTTTTAAATCCAAACTATAAAAAGAAGGTAGAAGTTGAATGATGTCGACTTAAAATTAAAATGAGATGTATTAGGAGAGAAAACTATGCATGAGGGTGCACTTGTTCTTGTAGGATTCATGTGATCTTTAAGTATTCTAACATGGTTATTCTCATTATTCTCATTTTGAAGTGATTGATTATCTTTTTCGACCATATTTTCTGAAAATGATGAGGATACCTTACAAAGTCTGCTACTTAATATACATGACCACACTCTCATGCACATGTAGAAATAAAATAAAAGGAAGAAGAAAATAAAAGAAAAAAATGAAAGAAAAGAAATAAAGTTAGAACAAAAAAATAAAAAGAGAAAATAAAATAAATACTATAATCTATACAAGAATTTACCTCCCCAGCAACGACGATAAAAACTTGACACAACTAAAAGATTGATATCTTCTCCTAAGTGCAAGAGTGTCGAAGTAATACATAACCTGACAAGAACAAGATCGAACTATAGAAATGTTAATTGTATAAATTATAAATAACAACAATACAATAATAACAATAAGAAGGATAATAATAATAATAATAATAATAATAATAATAATAATAATAATAATAATAATGAAAGATGAGGAAGAAAAAGAATAATAACTTTAATATGAAAGATTAATGTAAGGATTAAACAATGATAACAACAAATGTTATGATTAGAGGATCCACTAATGGTATTTCAAACAAGTATAGTATAAATTCTTATTACTTAAATGGAAACCACACAAAAAAGAGGTTCCAATCAGATTATAAGTTGTTAACATGATTACAGTAGTTATCTTATTCAAATAATGCTAATACTTGTAAATGTTGTCAGGTATTCATGATTATAACTTATCTTAATAACAAATCAAGTTCTTTTCATAGCATAGGTATCGGTTATACCATACAGTTTGTGCTATGAAAGTGCCAAATATTTGTTGTACCAAATATTATATAACATAAATCTAGATTAGTCATTTAACAAGAAAAGTATTAAAGAGTAAATAAGATAACAAATACAAAATATTTTAGTATCAAACATTAAAGCCTATGTTAAGTTTACACTATACTTATTCTTACACCATTAGTGTAACATTAAAGCATAGGTATCGGTTATACCATACAGTTTGTGCTATGAAAGTGCCAAATATTTGTTGTACCAAGTATTATACAACATAAATCTAGATTAGTCATTTAACAAGAAAAGTATTAAAGAGTAAATAAGATAACAAATACAAAATATTTTAGTATCAAACATTAAAGCCTATGTTAAGTTTACACTATACTTATTCTTACACCATTAGTGTAACATTTTCACATTAACATAATAAACTTAACTAAACATAATAAAAAAGAGAAACATAAATAAACAAGATAAGGACATAACTAAGATAAAAGTTAACTAAGTAAAGGAAAGTAAATGAAAGGCATAAATAAGAAATTAATGAATGCAAAACTTAAGCATTATAAAAATATAAAGAGAGAAAGCATAAGTATGATCTTGATCTGCAAACCAAGATGCTTAAATGCATGGTAAATGTCTCCTTTTATCGGTTAAAATTGAGAACTATTGATTTGATGATGAATTGATGAGCGGGTGGCCAACTCTTGACTTAGTGACTATCCTTATCTTCTTTTGTCTGAATAAAACATCATTGATAATGTTATAATTTGAACAAGAGCTCCACATGAAAGTTCCAGGAAATTATCTTAACTTTTCAGAAAAAAATAATTGAGGTCATTTAGACTTTAGAACTCAAGATATGGATTGAAAACTAAACAATGTCGGGGATGTAGAATAGATTCAGACTTCTTCATTGTCATTATAATTTGGACTTAAAAATGATATTTTTAAAAATAGACCTCAATATGAAAGTTGTAGGCCTATATCTTACCTTTCCATATATATAAAGTAGACCTAAATCTGAGATTTACAACTCTGGATATGACCCAATTACTGAATAGTGTTCCAGTTTGAACTACACCAGCATTTTTTTTTAAGTTTGACCATTTCCTTGTCATTTCATTTTTAGTACTTAAACTCATCAATTAATCCTTTCATTTATGTGATGGACCTGTATTCAAGATGGACATTTACCACAAATTAAAAGTATCTTATATTATTAGATATGTTATTATAAAACATGTTTTAGTTAAGGAGTTATTGATATTTTAAGTACAAAATGATGATATAAAACCTTGAGAAAATGCACTTTTAAGTACTAATCAAGTGTCAATTCAAAACTGAAACCTAGGATTTAAATCTATTGTAAATATGTTATTAATACAAATAAACACTAGTTTACTTGTTAATCATGTTTAAAAAAGTATTCTGGGCAAGGAAATAGACCAAAATTGGTCTAAATCATGTAGCTAAGGTAATATTCTTGGGAAGAATACGAAGAACCCCATAGAAATCAAAATGAAACCTAGCAACATCTAACCCAACACAAACTAGATTTAGTTAAAAGAAATGCATGTTGGAATTTATGCAAGGAACAATAATTTAGTATCTAATCACTTTAGTTTTCACTTAAAATACATAATTTTGTTAAAATGAATTTCAAATCAAAATTGACACTTAAGGATTAAAATCTATTATAAACATGTTATTTATGCAAATAAAAACTAGATTATTTATTAATCATGTTCAAAGAAGTGTTTTGGAAAAAGAAATGGATAAAAAAAATCCAAATCAAGGGTTTAAGACAATGTTGTTTCTAGGAACATGAAGAACATTGCTTATAAATCAATAAGAAACCTAGCAAGGGTAACCAATTTCCAACCAATAAATGGGCACTTTTGGCTTTCAAAACATGCTTCTTCTTTTTCTTTTTCTTTTTATCCCAACAAGTCATATTGATATGTATGAACATATTTGAATCTAAAGCATCAACAAAAAAAACATGAAAACACCAAAATCAATCTTAAGGTAACAAATCCAAAAAAAACAACTTAACACAATCTATATTTTCATGCATCATGGATTCAAAATTGGCCTTTTGAACCTATTTTGTGTATGAATAGGCACAATAAAACCAGAGTAAACACCTTTGCATTAACATGCATAAGTTAAGTTAAAAAACAAAAGTAACATTATATGTCAAAAACAATTTCAGATATGACCCAATTACCGAATAGTATTCCGGTTTGGATTGCATCAACATCTCTTTTTTAAGTTTGATCATCTCTTTATCCTTTCAATTTCAGTTCTTAAATTCATCAATTAATCCTTTTATTTATGTTATAGACCTACATTTAAAATGACCATTTACCACAAATTAAAGGTATTTTATATTATTAGATATATTATTATAAAACATGATTTAATTAAGGAGTTATTGATACTTCAAGTGCAAAATGATGACATGAAATCTTGATAAAAAAATAGACTTTTAAATACTAATCACACCCCCTAGCCAACTTATTACTAGTCTCTACTAATCAAAATGTTAAAATAGAAAAATACTTAGCAAATTTCACAAAGCAAGGTATTCATCATTAAACTTTCATTAATCTATCCAAATAAACAAACTCTCATTAAATTCATATATCTACTCAATACCTCTTAACAAGATATTAATAAACCTTTATTTTGTGCTCAATATATCAACACATAATTATGGGGTTTTTCTTGGAAGAAAACAAAATTTTTGTTCTAATGTTTAAAGTTAACTTTCTTAGGTTGGGTTTATTTTTTTTCTTTTTTTAAATATATATACATATAACTTAAAACACCATGTATCTTTAACCTATGTAACAAGCTTAATTTTATATTTGTCAATAATTCCATTAGATTTTATCCTCCTTTTGAAGATCCATTAGTAACATAATAGTTTAGTTCCAAGAGAAAGATTCATTAGTTCTTATATATGATTATTCATAATTAATTCAACTCCATTATTGACTGTCACTTTCTAATAGAAAGCTTTATGACAAGAAATTTCTCAAAAGGTATTTTTAGGTTTATTTTTTAACAAGTATGTTAGAAAATTCAAACCAAATATTTTGATTGTTATTTCCTTTTTACTCCTTCTATGCTTAATTTTATCATCTTATAATTGATGATTATTACTTGAGCTAACCTCAATTGTTCTCATAAGTGAATAATTTTTTTGTGCTTTTTTAAATGAAAACACGTCTTTAAAGAATGTATTATTCATTGATTCCTTAATAGTATTATGATAAATATTCTCAATAAGTGATTTATCTATAATTTGTTTATAAGAAATTAATTTGCACTACTATTGAAAGCGATTAGCACTTAAAAATATATTTTTATCAAGGTTTTATATCATCATTTTGCACTTGAAGTATCAATAACTCCTTAACTAAAACATGTTTTATAATAACATATCTAATAATATAAGATACCTTTAATTTGTGGTAAATATTCATTTTAAATCTAGGCCTATCACATAAATGAAAGGTTTTATTGATGAATTTAAGTATTGAAATTGAAAGGACAAAAAGATGGCCAAATTTAGAAAAGAAATGTTGGTGCAGTCCAAACCGGAACACTGTTTGGTAATTTGGTCATATATAGAGCTATAGATCTCAAATTTAGGTCTACTTTATATGGATAGAAAGGTAAGACATAGGCCTATAACTTTCATATGAATCCTGAGATTTAAAAAGGTTATTTTCAATTTCCAAATTATAGCAGCAACAAAAAAAGTTTAAATTTGTCCTACAGCCCGCGCACTGTTCAGTGTTTGGTCCATATCTAGAGTTCTAGAAGTCCAAATCACCTCTATTTTTTTTCTAAAAAGTTGAGACAATTTCCTATAATTATAATGTTTCAAGCGATTTCAATTTTGATATTATCAATAACATTTTGGGTAGACAAGAAAAGGATTGTCACCAAGTCAAGAGTTGGTCACCCACTCATCAATTAGTCATCAAATCAATAGTTCCTAATTTTTACCTATAAAAGGAGGCATTTACCATGTATTTAGACATCAATCTTTTGGTCATCTCATGTTCTTGGCATCATTACCGGGGGGGTAAGTTCTTGTACAAATTATAGTATTTATTTTATTTTTTCTTTTCACTTTTTTTGTATATAACTTTGTTTCTTTTGTTTTGTTTCTCCTTCTTTTGTTTTCTTCTTCTTTTTATTCTATTCCTACACGTGTATGAAAGTGTAGTCGCGTATATTAAGTGGTAGACTTTATAAGGTATCCTTATTATTTTCAGAAAATATGGTCGAAGAAGATAATCAATCACTTTATAATGAGAATAATAAGAATAACCATGTTAGAACACTTAGAGGCCACATGAATCCTTCAAGAACAAGTTCATCATCATGCATAGTTTTTCCTCCGAATGCATCTCATTTTAATTTTAAACCAGACATTATTCAACTTTTACTTTCTTTTCATGGCTTAGATTTTGAAAACCATACTTGTATTTAAGGGAATTTGAGGAGGTTTGCAACACATATAATGATTCAAATTGTAGCATAAACACCATCAGATTAAAGCTTTTTCCTTTTTTATTAAAAGATAAAGCTAAAACATGGCTACAATATTCGAGACCCAGATCCATTCATGCTTGGGATGAAATGTAACAATAGTTTTTAAAGAAGTTTTTTTCTTCTCACAGAACAAGCTCTTTCAAAAGACAAATTACCACTTTTACTCAAAAACCAGTAGAAACATTTTACCAATGTTGGGATAGATATCGAGACTTGCTTATTACTTACCCTCATCATAGTTTTGAAATATGGAGATTCATTTCACATTTTTATAAATGGTTAACACCTCGAGATAGGAAAATGGTTGAATTGATGTACAATGAAACTTTGGAAGATAAAAACCCTAATAAAGTATTGGATTACTTAGACTTATTAGTTGAAAATACTCAAAATTAGGATACCATGGGTACTTATAAGGCATAGCAAAACTCATCCTCATACATCTAATGGAGGTATGTACGACTTTAGGGAAGATCATGAACTCCAAGCCAAGTTTGCATCTTTAGCTAAAAAAGTCGAGGCACTAGAATTGAAAAAGAGTAATCAATTAAAATTTGTTGAAAACATTGTGTATCAAATATATAAAACAAATGAACACTCAACCAATGATTGTCCAACCTTGCCTTCTTTTAATGAATGTCTCCATGAACAAGCTCATACTTTAAATAGTTTTCAAAGACCTAATCAGAACCAAGACTCGTAAACATACAACCTTTGTTGGAGAAATTACCAAAAGTTTAGTTGGAAGAGTGACAATGCACAAACTTCATCACCACAGTTTCAAGCACACCATAATTTCCAAAATTCTTATGGATATGCACCTTCTTATGCTCCATCTCTTAGAAGAAATTTTAAGAAAACTTTATCTGCTTTCATTGAAACGTAATAGACAATCAACACTTAACTTACTCAAAGTATAACAGATTTTAAAGATACTCTTGCAAAATTCACATCTGCTCTTAGTTTTCAAGAGAAAGGTAAGTTTCCATCTCAACCACAACAAAATCCCAAGGGGCAATACAATGCAAATGTAAGTAGTTATGGAAGTCAACGCATGGATTAAGTCAAATCAGTCATCACTCTTTGTAATGGTAAGGTTATTCAAAAACCAATTCTTGAACCTTGTGAGAAAGATGATGAGACAATCTCTAAGGGTAAGAAAAGGGTTGAATCAGAACATTGTAAAGAAAAGACTAATTCTCTGTCAGCACATTCATTTCTTCATGCCATGATCAATTAGGAAGAAATAAAGGATGAAAAAGGCATCGAAAATATTGATGTAGATCTTTTATCAAAAGTGACAATAGATTCGACACCCGACATCACACCAATCAATGATTACTTTCCTAATAAATCTCTACTTTCTCTTAGTTCAATGTCTTGGTTTGCTAAAAATATCAATTTTCTTGTTTTAGGATTTTTGCTAGCTCATTGGAGTACCGAAGATAAAAGAAAATTTTTGAGCGACGTGCAAAATTTTTATTGGAATGACCCTTACTTATTCAATTATTGTCCTAATCAAATATTTTAAAAATGCATTCCGACAATGATGTAAGTAGTGTCATTAAATTTTTTTTAACTTTAAAGCACTTAGGGATTATTTCTTGTAAAAAAAAAAGACTATAAAAATCTCTCAAAGTGGATTTTATTAGTCCACAATGTTTAAGGACTCATGCATTTTACAAAGCTTGTGAAAATTATCAAAAGTCAGGATTCATTTCAAAACATAGAGAGTCTTTTTATAAAGGACTTATGAGCGTATTTTTATAAAGGACATCATAATGGAGATAAGTATTGTGCAATTCATGACTTATGAGTGCATTTTTATAAAGGACATGCTTGGTATAGTCTTGAGAATCTAACTAAAAAAGACCTTATTTGTCAGTTTTTAAGAAAACTAGATGGGAAGCCTATCCCCAACCCATAGATGGCGTTTAAGCCATTCTTAGATGTAAAACTAAGGAAAAATATGAGTCACAATCATAACTACCTATAAATAAATAAATAAATAAAGAGAGAGAGTGTGTATGTGTGTGTGAGACTCCAGCTAACCTATATATAAGTGGTATGATTGCCTTTTTAATTTTTTATTTATAAAATCCTCTCTTCCTTCCTTTCATTTCTACTTAACCCATACATTCAATAAAAAAATGTGTTGAAATGGCAAGCTCCTCAGGTCATCATATAAAAAATATTTTTGTTTTTGGTAGATCTAGTCTTGGAAAAGAAAATGAGATTTTAGAATCAGCAAATCATCTTAGTCAGGTGTTAGCTAAGAGAAAGATTCATTTAGTGTATGCGGGAGGTAGTCTTCAGTTAATGGGAGGAGTGTGAATAATTGTATTTTTAGGAGGTAGTCAAGTTTTGGGGGTCGTCCTTAAAGCTTTAGCATAAGGGGACATCATTGGAAAAATATTTAGAGAGGAATTACAGATCTCTACAATGTCTGCTCAAATGAATGCAATGTTTAACTATGTTAATGCCTTTATTGCCTTACCAGGTGATCTAGACACATTGGAAGAGATCTTTCATATATCATCTTGGGCCTAACTACACATTCGACATAAATCCATAGGTTTGTTAAATATTAATTGTTATTATGATAAGTTGTTGTCTTTTTTTAATCATGCTATGGAACAGGAATTTCTAACATCTTCTGCACAGCAAATCATAATCTCTGCTACTACTGCTGAACAATTGATTGACCAACTATAATCTTTCATTCCTATAATTGATCCCTCCATGAGTTACATCAATTAGTCATTTAAGAAAAGCCACAAAAAGCTTAAATTAAATTTGAGTCTTCATTTATGAATCTTTGTGTCTTTTGCTTTTATTATTGTGTTTTATTGTTTCTTATATTTGTTTAAGTGTGTTTCAAGTGATGTCTTCTATACTCAATTTTTCTACTTTAGGACATTGAGGACAAGGTCTCATTTTGGTTGGGGGGAGACAGTAGCAGTTGATAAAAAAAATTAACTAACTGTGTTTTTCATTTCATAAAGCATGTGCAAAATTATTGTTACAAGGATGGTAGAGTAAAGTAGCTCTTTTGTTAAAGTAACTCTGAAGACGCATCTTAGTAACGATTATTAATAAGATCTATTATAATACTTCTTAAAATATTCAGGTTTACAAACTCTTACATTGTTGTTGTAGTTCAATTGATGATTAATTGATGAATTTAAGAACTGAAATTAAAAGGATAAAGAGATAACCAAACTTAGAAAAGAGATGTTGTTGTAGTTCAAACTGGAACACTGTTCATTAATTGGGTCATATATGGAGCTGTAAATCTCGAATTTAGGTATATTTTATATGGATGGAAAGGTAAGACATAGACCTATAACTTTCATAGAGGCTTGAGATTTAAAAAGGTCATTTTCAAGTCCAAATTGTAGCAACAACAAAAAAGTCTGAATTTATCCTATAACCCGCGCACTATTCAGTGTTTGGCCCATATCTGCCCCTACAACTATAATGTTTCAAGTGGTTCTAATTTTGACGTTATTAATGACATTTTCGGTAAACAAGAGAAGATAAGGATTGTCACCAAATCAAGAGTTAACCACCCACTCATCAATTAGTCATCAAATCAATAGTTTCTAATTTTGGCCTATAAAAGAAGACATTTGCCATGTCTTTAGACATCTTGGTTTCCATATCAAGATCATGCTCTTGCTTTCTCTCTTTTTATTTTTTGTAATCTTTATGCCTTTTATTTCCTTTCCTTTACTTAATTAACTTTGATTTTATTTATGTTTTTATTTTATTTATTTATTTTTCTTTCTTTCATTATGTCTAACTAAGTTTATTATGTCAACGTGAAAATGTTACACTAATGGTGTAAGAACAAGTATAGTGTAAACTGAATATGGACTTTAATGTTTGATACTAACATATTTTGTATTTGTTATCTTGCAGCCTAGACAGTGTTCAGTATTCAGTTCATATCTCGAGTTCTAGAAGTCCAAATGATCTCAATTTTTTTTTTGAAAGCCAAGACAATTTCCTAAAACTTTCATGTGAAAGTATAGTTCAAATTCTGACATTATCAATGATGTTTTATACAAACAAGAATGTAAGGATTGTCACCAAGTCAATATATGATCACTCACTCATCAATTAGTTATCAAATCAATATTTCATATAAAAGAAGATATTTTTCATGTATTTAGGCATCTTGGTTTTCAGATCAAGATCATGCTCTTGCTTTCTCACTTTGTATTTTTGTAATGCTTAATTTTTGTTTTTATTAATATCTTGTTTATGCCTTTCATTTCATTTCTTTTACTTGGTTAACTTTTATTTTATTTATGTTCTTATCTTATTTATTTATATTTCTCTTTTTTATTATGTTTAGCTAAGTTTATTATATCATTGTGAAAATGTTACACTAATGGTGCAAGAATAAGTATAGTACAAACTTAATATGGATTTTAATGTTTAATACTAATATGTTTTATATTTGTTTTCTTGTTCATTTTTAATACTTTGCTTGTTAAATGGTTAATATAGATTTTATATTATATAACACTTGGTATAACAAATACTTAACACTTTAATAGTTCAATCGTATGGTATAACCTACACATGTGCTTGGAAAGGAACTTGATTTATTATTAATATAAGTTATAATCATGAATGTCTGTTAATATTTACAAATATTACCATTATTCGAATAAGATACCTAATGTAATCATGTTAATAATTTATAATCCGATTGAAAACTCCTTTATATGTGGTTTCCAATTAAATAATAAAAAAAGTTTATACTATACTTATTTGAAATACTATAAGTGAATTCTCTAACCTTAATATTTTTTGTTATCATTGTTTAATTCTCATATTGATCTTTCATCTCAAAGTTCTCATCAACTTTTTTTTTTCTTCTTCTTTTACTAGTATTGTTGTTATTGTTGTTGTTGTTGTTATGATTATATTATTGTTATTTATAATTTATACAATTCATTTCTTTGTGATTTGATCTCGATCTTGTCGAATTATTTATTACTTTGAAACTCCTGTACTTAAAAAAAAAAACATTATAGTGATAAGAACTATATGATTTAACAAGTAGTATATGATTCAACAAGTCTTGATGAACAATAAAATACATTTCAGTGAAACCTAAATCTTTTAGTTTACATGGTAATACTTACTTAGCAATTCACTACAATCCCAGTCATCATTAGTTTATGTTCTATCTTTTCTCTATTTTTTTATATTTATAAAATTATTATAAAAAAGTAATTAAATTTCATATCCTATTATTTGCTTAATTCTATACTAATTAGGTGTGAAATTATAGTATTTAGGTTTGGTTTCGTTGAAGTTGAGTTATGAATACTTGATTGGCACTCAAAACCTTATAAGTTCCGGTTTGATTTATAAAAAACATACCCATCAAGTCGGGTATGAATTGTGATTCTGGATTCGGGATTAGGTATGGAAGGTGTCAAACATGGTTCATATGTATCCATTGTAATCCCTAACCATGGTTTCGGTCAAACCAAACCGTGTCCTTCTCCCCGTATTTCCAGGAAGTCTCTCTACAACACAAAAAAGATTTTGTACATGGAATTTCAATCTGGTGTCAAGAATGTATATTTTATGATTTTAACCTCATAGAATTGAGTTATTGGTGCTGTACGTGTCATTTTCCACTATGAGATGATTTGACGGCTCTGTTTGCCTGTCATAATTACGGACAGGGCACACCCATTTTGTTAGCTTTCTATTCTCTTATGTTAATTAATTTACGTGTCATGTTTTGTGACGGATTTTTTTTCGTCAATTCAAATTTAGGCTGATGGTTAAGCTATTATTCATACCCCTATCTTTATCCTTAAAAAAAAAAATCAGATCTGTTTTTTTTTTTTATAAATTTACAATTATATAATTAGATTGGATTATTGAATAATTTTTTAAAAAATATTAAAATAATAATATAATAAATTAATTTAAATTAATTCAGATTAACCAGTTAAATTTATAATTAAATTTATAAAATCATAATAATTTTATAAAAAATTAAAACCATTGAATAAATTTAAGTTAAATTCTGAAACTAATAAAATCTTTTCTACATATAACAATTATTTAAAAAAAAAATAGGCAAGTGAGACTTAAATAACAAAAGTAAGATTAATTTTTTAAAAGTTAAATAAAAAAAGATTTATTTTTTAAGTTAAATAATAACAAAAATCTTTAAATAACAAAGGATTTAGAAAGAAAAAAGTTTAAGGGACTAAAAATGCATTAAGAAAACAGGTTAGGTGTATGAGACTGATAGCTAGAAGACGTTTCCTGGAGCACTGGTGATAACGATGTGATCATAATATCTAGGAGCATAGGAAGACTTCGCCTGTTTAACTGAACCCTATCTTCTTTTTTCAAGTCTTTATAATTATCAAGGAGATTCAAGAAGTTAGGAGCTTGTAACTGTACCTCTACTCCTTCCGGATCGATGGCGAGGCTCAACTTATTTTATCTATTTGTGACACTGTTATTATCAATTAGTATGAGGCCATGTTATGGTCTGCCGGAGAAGACGACAAGTGCTTTGTTCATCTTTGGGGACTCCAGTGCTGACATTAGCAACAATAACTGCATCAATACCACCGCCGGCATGCGAGCGGATTGGAAACCTTTTGGCCAGGATGGTTTTTTTGAAGCCCCTACAGGACGCTTCTCTGATGGCCGTGTCTTTGTTGATTTTATTGGTACCTAGGTGCTCCACGCCTGTCTCTCGATTCTCTTTTTTTATTTAGTCAGAGTGTCATAAATAACTAGCCAGAATAGCCGTAAATCATCCGCGAAGTTGATTATTTTGTCATAATACCTAGTTCCTATGCGTGGTTATTTCTGTACTGTTCAGTACGTAACCAAGTATTCGTGGGAACCGGACAGCTGAGTATGCAAAATTGTCAATAATTCCTCCATTTTATCAACCGCCTGCTGATCTCACAAATGGTGTTAACTTCGCCTCGGGAGGGGCTGGAGTTCTTCCTCAGACCAATCAAGGGCTGGTAAGAAAATTAATAAGCAATCTATTGATCTACTGCTGATGATCAAAATTTCAGGAATATAAAAATAAAAGGTTATTTGATGTTTGGGATAATAGCTAATGCAAGATATTAACTATTTTTAAATATATTAAAATGATTTTAAATACTTGAATACCTATAAAATAAACAGTCCTAATTTAAAGAATTTGTAGATTCTTTAATACTAAAATAAATAACTTTTAAAATTAATTAAGATAGCAAATATTTTTTTCATATCATGAACCTTTTTCTTGAAGCTCTTACAGAGAGCTTGCAGTGTCATTTCCTGATAGCTTTGAATATAAGATAAATATCTCTTATATAATAAAAATATGATAGGTTCACGAGAGACTTTAATACACCTAAAACATATAAAAAAACTAAAATTTAAGATGTTAATTAGTATAGAAGACTAGAGTTCTTTTATAAGGTTTGATCAAAAGAAGATCGGCCACTCCTCTAGACATGCTATAAAAGGATGATGTTAAGCAATTCAAATTAACACAAAAAAATACAAATATAAGAGAAAAGGAGGCTAGAGATCTTATTAATCTATTTATTTTAAAGTAATTTTTTTAATTTAAATACAAAAAGATTATATATAGGTTAATTTAAATATATTATTTAATATCTATCTTTAATAAATAAAACAAGATAAATATATTATTTAATATCTCCCCTCAAACTCACGATGTGGTAGCTACAAGCATCAAAAGTTTGCCAACTATAAAACAAAAACAAGAAATGGAATGTGACTTGGTAAAAAAATCTACAATCTGCAAGGAAGAAGAAACAAAAAATAAAGTAATGGTGTCATGATTGAAATGATGATGAGTAAGATGATATTAGATCTCAATATACTTAGTTCATTCATAAAAAACTGAGTTGTAAGCAATCTGAATAGAACTCTGGTTGTCATAATATATAGGAGTAGGATGAGAAAGTGAAACTCCCATATCCGCGAGGAACCAACGTAACCAAACAATCTCTTTGATGTCAGCATGATATTCTGCTACGGTTGAGGATTGAGAAATAATAGATTTTTTCTTACTCTTTCAAGAAATAAGAGAATCCCCTAAAAAGATACAGAAACTAATAACAGACTTGTGACTTGTGAGATAACTATCATGATCAGTATCAGAGTATGAATGCAACTCAAAGGAAGAAGTGGATAAAAATAAAAGACTCTGAAAGACTATGCCTCGAAGATATCACAAAATACAAAGAACAACTACTCAGTAAACAGTAATAAGAGAAGTAACAAACTAACTAACAATATAAACATCATATGCAATATCTAAATAAGTAATGGTGAGATATACCAAACTTCCAATAATAGTATGATATAAAGTACGATCTATCAAAGGTAAACCATTAAAAAAAGAATACCTTGCGTTAACTTCAATGAGAATATCTATAGTCTTGTTATCAATAAGTCTAGCCCACTTAAAAATATCTGTAATATATTTTGATTGAGCAAGAAGGTAACATCTAGGTGAGTAAACTACTTCAATACCTAGGAAATATCGAAGATAACTCAAATTCTTCATTTCAAATTGTCTAGTCAACTCTATCTTCAAAACTAAGATATCATCAATGTCATCACCAGTAATAACCATGTCATCAATATATAAGGATAAAATGATATGACATGAATTAGTGTACTTAATAAAAAGAGCAGAATCATGACAACTAGAAACAAATCCAAAAGACAAGATCACAACAAAAATTTCTCAAACCAAGCATGAGGTGCTTGTTTGAAACCATATAATGCTTTCTTGAGCTTATAAATATATTTAGAGTGATGTGAAACACTAGAAAGAGGCGTCATATAAACTTTTTCTTGAAGATCCATTCAAGAAGGCATTTTTAACATCAAGGTGAGAGATATGTCATTGACAAACCGAAGCTATGACAATAAGAGTATAAAAGTAGTAATTTTTACAATAGGAAAAAAGGTCTCCTCATAATCCATACCATACTATTGAAAGTATTATTTTACAACCAATCTAGCTTTGTATTGCTCAATAAACCTATCAAAATTAGTCTTGATTTTATACATTTAACAACAACCAACAACACTCTTACTAGGAGGTAAAGGAACCAAATATCAAGTACCTGTCTTATGCAAAGTAAAAAATTCCTCATTCATAACTTGCTGCCAAGAAGGATAAAAAATTACCTCTTTATAGGAAGAGGGCTTAGAAAGATAATGAATAAAAGTTAAAAAAGAAGTAAATGATGAAGGGTATGTTTAGGAATGTGGTTGTGGTTGCTTTTCAAAGTGTTTTTCATGCCAAAATACATCAAAATAATATATTTTTTATTTTTAAAAAATTATTTTTGAGATTAGCGTATCAAAACAATCCAAAATATACAAAAAAAATAATTTTTTAAAAAAATACAGGTGTCACCGCGTTTCCAAACACTCTTGAAGAATAACAAGATTAGAGGTGGATACATATAAATTGATATAGAGGTGGATCCACAATCTTAAATGAAGCTTTAAGGGTTGTAAATAATAATAGAGCTTCAAGTATGTCAAAGAGTAAAGTGTCAATACTTGTAGATTGATGAGTATAGATTGGTCGAACATGGGTAAGGGTATCTGAGATATTAGGAATATAAGATGATAAACTATCAGAATCCTTAGAAAAAAAATGATATATACAAATAAGATCAGGTCTAGTCAAGCTATGAGTAGTGGATGGAATAGAAAATAAAGTTCATGCTCGAGAGAAATAACATGACAAGACACAAAGTTTCTAAGTTATTGGATCAAAATAATGATTCCTCTTTTTACCTTCACCATAACCCAGAAAAACATAAATAACAGATCGAGAGGACAACTTACATTGTTCTACATGAGAATGGAGAACAAAACAAAACAAGTACAACCAAAAACTCTAAAAGAAAAATAATCAGGGACATAACCATATAAATTTTTAAAAGGAGATAACTCAAATTATGAAAAGATAAAATTATATTAATCAAAATTTCAATAATAAAGACAACTTCTCCCTAAAACTCACTTGAAATAGAAGTAGACAATAAAAGAAAACAAGCAGTTTCGACAATATACCTATGTTTTCTTTTTAGCAACTCCATTTTGCTCAGGAGTATCTGTATATGAAATTTGGTAAATGGTTCCACCTAAATCACACCTAAAATATTTGATTATAGTATAATGTTGAGTTTTGATAAGAGTTTTAAAGATTATATATATCTTAAAGAATTCAGAATGATATTTCATTAAATAAATCCAACAATAATGAGTATGATCATTAATAAATGAAACATAATATCGAGACCTTTCTTTTATGGCAACAGGTAAAGGTCCTTATATATTAGAATGAATCAAGTCAAATGATGAAGAAAAAACAAAAATACTTCAATTAAAAGGTAAAGCAAAAAAATTTATCAGTTTACATCCACTACAATTAGAAATATCACAAGTTTGAAAATTTCCTAAAACTTCTATAGATTTTAAAAATCTCAAACGAGAAGATGAAATATGACCTAGACGAGAATGCTATAAATAAAAACTAGAAGATAAAGGACTTAAATGAAAAAAAATAGAAGAAGATAAATTTATAGTAGTAGTAGTAGCAGTGGTAACAATTGACACTTTTAACTCATCCAAAATATATAGTTCATTCTCCCTATGGTTTATCCCAATCAACTTCTAAAATTATAGATCTTGTACACAACAAAAAAAAAAGACTAAATAATCTTTAAAATTATAAAATTAACCAACAGAAGCAAGATTCAATGAATTTCAAAATAAGATAAGCATTAGAGAGAGATAAATGAGGTGTGATAACAAAATCAACACTTGTTAAGGGCATGAAAATGCCATCAGCAGTCATAACAGGAATGAAAGGCGAAGATGACACATAGGTAAAAAATAAAGAATCTGGAGACATATGAAGTGAAGCACCAGAATCCAAGACTTGTTTAAAATGTGATATACTTGACAAACTATGAGTCAATTAACTTACAAAAAAAGAAACAGATATTACTTATGGTTGTAAGGAGAGAAACTTCTAAAATTACTTGGTCAGAGTATTAGGATTAGTGATAGAGCCTAATAAAACTACTGCTACAATATTATGGTTTGGTAATTTATAAACCTAAGGTGGTCTATAAGCATTAGATTGTGATTGGTTGCCAGACTTTCAAGTTTGATTATGTTGTCTCAACTTGGGACACTAAGTCGTCCAATGACCTTTCTACTTATAAAAACTACACTCATTGAAGGTAGCCCTTGTGTAAGGCTTATTTTGATGTTTAAAGAGTGACTTAAATGATATTGCTAGTATAGAGGAATTTGAAGTAAATAGAATTTTCTTTTCAAAATAAGATTGAAGATGTATTTCTTCAGCCAATAGCTCACTAACAATAGAAGACGGTAGAGAATGATGCAAAATTGAACCTCTAAGTCCTTCAAAATCATTGCGAAGTGTTAAAAATTGTACCAATCATTGTTGCTCTCTACGATCAATATAGGCACCACATGTCTTTAATTATGTCAATTTTATAAGAGCCAATTGATCTTAAAGATCTATCATAGCAAAATAAAACTCTTGAATACTTATATTCTTCTAATGAAGAGTTCATATGTCATTCTTTAATTGATGTTGCTTCATAAAATTTAATTGTATAAATAACCTTTGCAAATGATTTCAAACCTCATTTATTATCATACTTTACAACTACGTACCTATGAAATGCGTAATAATATTTGCATTGTTTGCTTCCCAAGTATTTATCAAAGCAACATCTCCCTCCTCAGTATTCTTAGGCATCACATAAGTTTCACTAACATATCCTTATATCTTTTTACCCTAAAGAAAATTTCTAATTACATAACTCCAGTATGAATAATTCTTTTCATCCAACTTTACACTCACAAACAAAAATGAATCATCTCTTTTTATAGCCATAATCAACAAACAAAGAAAACCAGAATTCAAAAGCTGTAAATGACAAAGTACCAGATTGTATAAATTGAACAAAAATCTTTTCGAAATCATAAGATTACTCCAAATCATATAAAAAAATTATAGAAAATAAAAGCAAATATCGAATTACAGAAACTAAAAGGAAGATAAAATACCAAAAATTTTGCAAAAACAGAACATAAATACCAAATTATAGAAGCTGAAGAAAAGATAAAATACTAGATTCACAGATATCAAACCAATATCACTAAAAAAAAATATGTTTTGATACCATATTAAAGCAATTTAAATTAACACAAAAGAAATACAAACATAAGAGAAAAGAAAGCTAGAGTTCTTCTTAATCTATTTATTTTAACCTAAATACAAAAAGATTATATATATGTTAAACTAAAAATATTATTTTATCCTTAATAAATAAAACAAGATAAATATATTATTTGGCATATAATAAGTATCTTGGATTTGGCTGACTACCAAATTCAAATATCTTAGGTCTGGCATGCGTGCTAGTGACATGACAAAGAGATTGATGTCTTCTCCCAAGTGCAGGA
>SRLM01002667.1:0-18102 GCA_015708895.1 Populus ilicifolia | reverse complement strand
CTGCACTTGGGAGAAGACATCAATCTCTTTGTCGTGTCAGTAACAACAATGTTGCATATGCTTTGTGAAATGGAAAATATTTTTTTTTATCAACTACTACCCTCTCCCCCCAACCAAAACGAGATATTGTCCTCAATGTTCTAAAGTAGAAAGATAGAGTATAGAAGATATCACCTGAAATAACGAACACTAACAAACCTGAAACACACTTAAACAAATATAAGAAACAACAAAACATAAATATTATGCTATTAATAAAACTAAAAGACACAAGTTTTTACAAACAAAAATTCAAATCGCAATTGTGATTGTGGCTCACATCTTCCTTTGGTTTTACGTCCAAGAACAGCTTAAACGCTCTCTATGGGTTGGGGATAGGCTTCCCATCCAGTTTTTTTAAAAACTAGCAAACAGGGTCTTTTTTAGTTAGATTCCCAAGACTAACTCGATCATGTTCTTTATGAAATAGTGGTCATAAATCATGAATTACATGATGCACATCTCCACTAGGATGCGTCTCAAGAGTCAATAGAAGATTATCTAAAGACTCCTTACTCAGGCCATCCTTAATAAATTGTATTTTATCTTCATAGTTTATAGATACCATTCCTAAAGAATGACATTGTGTATTACAAGTCCATCTAGCACATCGATGACAGACTTTCAGCAGTTTTGCACGACGTTTCTTTGCAAAAGTGCTTTTACCTGTTCGAGGCATGTGTGAAATGAAGGAATTAGAGGACTCACCTGATAATCGAACCTTTGCTTCAATCAACCAACGAATATCTTTAGGCATTCCATGATTCATTAACAATCTCAATCTTGCACATCTAGCATGGTAAATTTTTGTAATCGCATTCTAAGGTAGAGCGGGAAAATACTTTTTCAATTTTTCAAGATTAGTTTCCATTATCAAATGAGAATTGGAAGAGAGATTCAAAGAATTGCACAAATATATACATAGATATCAGTTATTATGGGAAACTGAAAGAACCGACTTAAGTCACGGAGTACCGTTATCCGTCATTTGATTGGGGTGAGAGAAACTAGCAAAAATCACTAAAAAAGAAACACAAAAACAATGTAAGCTTTCAAACTATGTAAGCTTTATCTACAAGATCATTCCAACCAGTTGATTCATTTTCACTAGGAAAATTATCGAAGTAAGCTTTCAAACGATGTCCATTTTCCTTAAAATCATTGTCATTCATTGAATTCTCAATATCACAAACCTCATAAGGATTGCTCCATCTTGGTCTGAGCTCTCTAGGGAATGCATAGAGTTGAGAATTATAAAACAAAACTTTTGACCAGTATCAACTTTCTGACAATTTTCACAAGTTTTGCAGAATGCATGCATGTCCTTGAACATGGTGGGCCAATAAAATCCATTTTAAAAGATTTTTGCAGCTGTCTTTTTTAATGAGAAATAACTTCCACATGCTTCATAATGACAAAGTTTAATAACACTACTTACCTCATTGTCAGGAATGAATCTTTGAAATATTTGATCAGGACAATATTTGAATAAGTTAGGGTCATCACAATAAAAATTCTTCACTTCATTCAAAAACGTTTCTTTGTCTTGAGTACTCCAATCAGCTAGCAAATCTCCTAAAGCAAGAAAATTGATATTTTTATCATACCAAGGCATTGGACTAAGAGAAAGTAAGGATTCGTTAGGAAAGTAATCATTGATTGGTGTGATGTTAGATGTCGAATTTGTTGTCACTTTTGACAAAAGATCCACATCAACATTTTCGGTGCATTTTTCATCTGTGATTTCTTCCTCAGAATAAATCATTTGCAAATCTTCAGATTCCTCCAACTCATTTTTACTTAAAGTATATTCAAGTTGATCATAAACTAATTCGTCAATATGATCTACTTCTTGTAAATCATTATCATCTCCAGGTTGTTTGCAAATGTTGAAAATATTCATCTCTAATGTCATGTTTCCAAATGATAGCTTCATCAGTCCATTCCTACAATTAATCAATGCGTTAAAAGTTGCAAGAAACGGACGTCCTAAAATAATAGGAAATGAATTACATGCTTCAACAGGTTCTGTGTCCAAGACAATAAAATACATAGGATAAATGAATTTATCGACTTGTACTAACACATCTTCAATTATTCCTCTAGGCACTTGTATAGATCTATTGGCAAGTAAAAGAGTTATAGAAGTTGGTTTTAACTCACCTAGATTAAGACTCTAAAAAACTGAATATGGAAGTAAATTCACACTAGCACCAAGATCAAGTAAGGCTCTTTCAATTTTATGCTCTCCAATAAAGCAAGAAATTATAGGACAACTAGGGTCTTTATATTTCAAAGCATTATTGTTTTGAAGAATAACACTTACTTGTTCGGCTAGAAAGACTTTCTTTTTCACATTCAGTTTCCTCATCACAATGCATAGATCCAGCAAAGGTATATTGATTCTTACCTGTTTGAAAGTTTCAAAGATTTCAGAGTTATGATTGACTTTCCCTTGTTTGGTCATAGCTTGAGGAAATGAAAGTGCTGGCGGAGAATCAGTCTTTTCTTTGTAATTTTCAGATTCAACCCCTTCCTTACCATCAGAGATTCACTCATCATCTTTCTCATAAGGTTCAAGAGAGGGTTTTTCAATAACCTTACCACTGCGAAGAGTAGTGACTGATTTGACTTGATCTATGTGTTAGCTTCCGGAACTACTTGCATTTGCATTGTATTGCCCCTTGGGATTTTGTTGTGGTTGAGATGGAAACTTGGAAACTGAGAGCAGATGTTAATTTTGCAAGAATATCTTTAAAATCTGTCATGTTTTGAGCAAGTTGAGTATTGATTGTCTCTTGCTTTTCAATGAATACATGCAATGTTTCCTCAAGATTTCTTCTAGGAGGTGGAGCATAAGGAGGTGCATATCCATGAGAATTTTGAAAATTATGGTGTGCTTGAAACTGTGGTGGTTGTGAAGTTTGTGCATTGTTGTTCTCACTCTTCCAACTAAAATTTGGGTGATTTCTCCAACCAGCGTTGTATGTTTGTGAGTATGGGTTGTGGTTGGCCCTTTGAAAACTATTTAAAGCATGGCCTTGTTCATGGAGACATTCCTTAAAAGAAGGCAAGGTTGGACAATCGTTGGTTGACTGTTTATTTATTTCAGAGATTTGACACACAATGTTTTCAACAAATTTTAATTGACCACTCTTTTTCAATTCTAGTGCCTCGACTTTTCTAGCTAAAGATGCAAACTTGGCTTGAAGGTCATGATCTTCCCTAAGGTTGTACATACCTCCACTAGATGTATGAGGTTGAGTTTTACTCGGTGCCTCATAAGTACCCACGGTGACCCAATTTTGAGCATTTTCAGCTAACAAGTCTAAGTACTCCATTGCTTCATCAGGATCTTTATCTTTAAAAGTTCCATTGAACATCAATTCAACAATTTGCCTATCTTTAGGTGTTAACCCTTCATAGAAATGTGAAACCAATCTCCATGTTTCAAAACCATGACGAGGGCAAGTACTAAGCAAGTCTTGATACCTATCCCAAAATTGGTAAAATGTTTCTCCTGGTTTTTTAGTGAAAGTTGTGATTTGTCTTTTGAAAGATTTTGTTTCATGAGATGGGAAAAACTTTTTTAAAAATTGTTGTTGCATTTCATCCCAAGCACGAATGGATCCTAGTCTTAAATTTTGTAGCCATGTTTTAGCTTTATCTTTTAATGAAAATAGAAAAAGCTTTAATCTGATGATGTTCATGCTACAATTTGAATCATTTTATGTGTTACAAACCTCCTTAAATTCCCTTAAATACAAGTATGGATTTTCCAATTCCAAGCCATGAAAAGATGGTAAAAGTTGAATAATGTCTGGCTTAAAATTAAAATGAGATGCATCGGGAGGAAAAACTATGCATGATGGTGCACTTGTTCTTATGAGATTCATGTGGTCTCTAAGTGTTCTAGCACAGTTATTCTCATTATTCTCATTATGAAGTGATTGATTATCTTCTTCGGCCATATTTTCTGAAAATGATGAGGATACCCTACAAAGTCTACCACTTGATGTACGTGACCACACTCTCATGCACGTGTAAGAATAGAATAAAAGAAAAAAGAAAAGAAAAGAAGAAAAAACAAGAAAAAAGAAACAATGTTATATACAAGAAAAGTGAAAAGAGAAAATAAAATAACTACAATAATTTATACAAGAACTTACCTACCCGTCAACGGCGGCAAAAACTTGACACGACTAAAAGATTGATGTCTTCTCCTAAGTGCAGGAGTGTCGAAGTAATAAATAATCTGATAAGACCGGGGTCGAACCATAGGGAGGTTAATTATACAAATTATAAATAACAATAATACAACAACAATAACAACAATAATAATAATACTAATACTAATACTAATAATAATAATAATAATAATAATAATAATAAAGAAAAAGAAGGAGAAGAAGATGAGAACTTTGAGAAGAAATATTAATGTAACGATTAAACAATGATAATAACAAATGTCAAGGTTAGAGATTCCACTAATGGTATGTCAAACAAGTATAATATAAACTCTTATTATTCAATTGGAAACCACACATAAAGGAGGTTCCAATAAGATTATAGATTGTTAACATGATTACATTAGTCATCTTATTCGATTAATGCTAATACTTGTAAATCTCGTCAAGCATTCATGATTATAACTTATGTTAACAACAAATCAAGTTCCTTTCATAACTCAGGTGTCGGTTATACCATACAGTATGAATTATGAAAGTGTCAAGCATTTTTTGTACGAAGTGTTATACAATATAAATCAAGATTAGTTATTTAACAAGCAAAGTATTTTTTTTTTTAAGAAAAAGGGTGTCAATATGAGATTGAGAAGAAGCATGAAATCAAGAGGAAAGAAGCAAGGAATCTAAAGAAAGAATCAACTTTTTTCATTGCTAAGTAAGCTTTCAAACTTTGATGAGGGGGTGAAGCTCAATGAGCACACCCTTTTTATTTTTATCTTTATATTATTATTTATGATTTTCTTTTATGTATCCTTTTGAAGTCATTTATTACTTTTAAAGCCATGATTATTGTTTTGGAATGTTTAAACATGCTTTGAATATAGCTAGTATGTGCGCAAGTTTTGTTTATTGCTTTGTTTTAACATGTTAGAATATGATTATGGAATAACAAATGTTAGTATAAAATGTTGTTTTTGCATGTTTTGATGCTAGGCTAACTTTGTTTGAAGTTGTGACAATATGTTAGGTTTTGATTTATTTTTATTTTGTTTTGCTATGGTTTAGATTGTTTTGGTTTGGTCTGTTGTTTTTATTGAACTCATAAGCATGTTGTTCAAATTTCAAGACTTTGTTTATGATTAATGGAACATTGTAATAATCATATTTATGCTATGGTAGTTATGTTTAGGTCATTTTCTAGGCTCTTAATGTTTTTTTCTTGGTTTGTAGCTTGTTCTTTTCCTATACATTTCTAGGCTTTTTAGGTAGTGTTGTTAAAAAGAACATTGCATTAGCTCCATGATTTAGATTATTTTTTATCCTTGTCTTTGCACTAGCATCTTTATATGACACTATTATCCAATAATGTAAATATCTCTTGCATTTATAACCTTTTTAAATTTTAGGGTTTTGGTTTTCAAACCATAATTTTCTCTAACCAAATCATAATGATTCAATGATAATTGAATTGAATAGATACTGATTTTTTTTATTCTTACATGATTTCCATCCCCCCCTCCCATATCTCAGGATTTGTTATACCTAGTCATAAATCAAACTCACCTTTCTAGTTCCTTGTTATGGTGCTCTTCATGTTCTTCGTTAGATTCAAGCAAAAACATCTTGTTTGATCTTTGTTTGTTTTGTGTTATGTTTATGGGCTTGGGTTTCTGGTCAGGAAACCCAGCCTATATGGATGGGTTGAGCCTATTTCTAAGATAATGACATGTTTGGCTAGTCAAGTCTTTACCATGAAAAAAAATGTTTTTTTGTGTGTTCTTAAAGCATGTTTTCCAAACACAACTTTAAGACAAATTTTAAGCCTCTGATTTTTAGTTAAGGGTGTTTTGACCAAACACACCCTATTACTTTTCCAACAAGGTTTATATTATTGTTTTTTGTGTTTTTGACAAACAACCCCTTGGAAAATTTTCAAAGATTTGGAAACAATTTATGGACCATTTTTAAATTATTTATCGGTCCTTGGCATGTTTTTCCAACCTTTCATTTAATATCAGTGTTGTATGCTTATACTGTAAGATACTAATATAATATTAAAAATACATGCTCTTCTCTAAAATTTTTAAAAATTATAATAAGGTTCCTCATTTCAAAAATATAAAAATATGTTTTGTTTTTGTGTATAAAACCAAATTCTAAAAATTTCATGCATATTTTATAAAAATATAAAATTGTATTTTTATCACACTTTGAAATATAAAAAAAATCAGTCAATGAATATCATAATTAGTTTATGATTATCCATTAGAATTTGACCAAATTTTCAAAAACATCACAAAGATTAATTTGTTCAATTGATATTTGGGATATGAATTTTACAATCTAATGTATATTTCTTATATTAAATTGAATGAATGGAAAAAATAAAAAGTTAAGAATCGATTGTAGATTTTAATATTTAGGGATATAAAATTACACTGTAAAATATATCCTCATTTATTAAAAATACTAAAATAGAAAAAAAATACACTATTAAAAGTTGGACTTTAGAATGATTAGGATTTATCTTGATAAGATAGAAACCGTTTTACTATGAAGGACCTCTCTTAAATATTAGATGAACCAACAAATAAAAATAGGATTTAAAAAAAAAATCAACCAATAATGTAGCTTATCATAGATAAGGTGTACTTGGATGATATTTCTTCTCCATGCATAACCAGTCTATTTATTCAGACTCTTGCAAACCATTAGGTTTTATAGTGACTATAATATTAGATGGTGACTCCTTCAAATCATAACTTTATGATTAAACCCAAAATCCCTTTTAATCTAGGAGGTAGCTCTACCATTAGACACTATGCATGTCTCGATAGAATGACGAACCCACCAGGGAAATATTTGGTTAGAATAAGCTTTGTTGATTTCCTATTTATTTTTTTGTTATGTCTTCTGTATTAGTGCTTTATTTGTTTTTTAATTTGTTGGTGATTTAATTTTAGCACGTATTTTTTACATAATGTTCATGCATAAATACATCAAATATGGACTCATGCCTTTATGCATTTTAAATTTCGAGAGTATAAACCTAATTCTAAGTAAGGAGGGGGAGTATTGATTTGCCTCATGACTTTCAATTGAGGTTCAGATTTAAGAAATACTCAATTATAATGTGAATGTTTACTTAGTAATGGTGGTTAAATTGTGCTCCAATCATTCATTTTAAACCACCATACCCATACCACCTTTAAAAGAGGTTTAAAGGTGGTCACTAGGCAAATCATAAATCTGTTTTTAAAACTGGGTAGTAAACTTACCCCCTCATGTAATGACCATACTTTTAAGATGTTTGACCCCACTAAAATCTATCCTTAAGATGTTTGATTCCTTAATAATTTATTTTGCATTTAAGCAAGAATGATCGATAATACTAAACTTTGAAGGATTCTTCTGAGATGAGACCATGATTTTTTCTAAATACAGGCAAGAATACAAGATGCAACTACATTAGAGGAATTGCCTATAGACCAAGGCCTGGGAAATTCAAATTCTAGTAGTCAAAGTGACGCGAACCCTATTAGAATTTAATGAGCTTATCATAATGGAAGACTTGTTCCAAGGAAACAAGACTATAAACCAACTCGATTACAACGTCTACACCTGGAGACGAGTAAAGGAAGTATAAATTCATACCAAAGAACGATCAATTCTTTGAAGAGTTGAAAGTTCAATCAAGAACCAAAATTAAGCAACCAAAAGTTGGCTATAATGCTAAAAATATCATCAAAACTCTGCCATCAAATTATTCCTAAAGAGTATTTAAACTCCAAGCCAGAACCTTAGTTTCTCTAACGGGTCTCACATGAGCTCAATTTAAATAATAATCAAACTAAGCTAAAACTAACCCAAACTAATTAAAATAAACATAATAAACAAGTCTAAGACCCAAATAAAATGTCTCCTCTTAAAATAAATAAAGTTTGGTAGCCCAACTAATTAAATAAGACAAGTTTGTTATTTCCGCATTCTATTTGGCAGATGCCAAAACTCAACTTAAAATGGATAGTTCTCTCTTGTTTTAATGAATTACAAGTGACACGACTAAAAGATTGATTTCTTCTCCCAAGTGCAGGAGTGTCGAAGTAATAAATAACTCGGCAAGACCAGGGTCGAACCATAGGGAGGTTAATTGTACAAATTATAAATGACAATAGTACAACAACATAAATCTCGTCAAGCATTCATGATTAGATTATAGATTGTTAACATGATTACATTAGTCATCTTATTCGATTAATGCTAGTACTTGTAAATCTCGTCAAGCATTCATGATTATAACTTATGTTAACAACAAATCAAGTTCCTTTCATAGCTCAGGTGTCGGTTATACCATACAGTATGGGCTATGAAAGTGCCATGCATTTGTTGTACCAAGTGTTATACAACATAAATCAAGATTAATCATTTAACAAGCAAAGTATTAAAGAGTGAACAAGATAACAAATACAAAACATGTTAGTATCAAACATTAAAGTCCATATTAAGTTTACACTATACTTATTCTTACACCATTAGTGTAACCTTTTCACCTTGACATAATAAACTTAGCTAGACATAATGAAAGGAAGAAAAGTAAATAAACAAAATAAGAACATAAATAAGATAAAACTTAACTAAATAAATGAAAGGAAATGAAAGGCATAAACTTGATATTAATGAAAGCAAAGCATAAGCAATACAAAAAATACAAAGAGAGAAAGCAAGAGCTTGATCTTGATCTGGAAACCAAGATGCCTAAATGCATGACAAATGCTTCCTTTTATAGGCCAAAATTGGGAACTATTGATTTGATGACTAATTGATGAGTAGGTAGCCAACTCTTGACTTGGTGACAATCCTTATCTTCTCTTGTCTACCCAAAACATCATTGATAACATCAAAATTGGAGCCACTTGAAAACATGAAAGTTGTAGGCAATTGTCTCAGATTTCTTGTGCAAAACATTCAGCTCATTTGGATTTCTAGAACTCTAGATATGGCCAAAATACTGAACAGTGCTCGGGATGGAGGACAGATTTGGACTTGAAAATAGCCCTTTTTAGATCTTGGGCTCCATATGAAAGTTGTAGGCCTATGTCTTACCTTTCTATCCATATAAAGTAGACCTAAATCTGAGATCTATAGCTCTAGATATGACCTAATTACCAAACAATATTCCGGTTTGAATTGCACGGACATCTTTTTTCTAATTTTGGTCATCTTTTTGCCCTTGCAATTTAAGTTCTTAAAGTCATCAATCAATCCTTTCATTTATGTGATAGGCCTGCATTTAAAATGAACATTTACCGCAAATTAAAGGTATCTTATATTATTAGATATATTATTATAAAACATGTTTTAGTTAAGAAGTTATTGATACTTCAAGTGCAAAATAATATAAGATACCTTTAATTTGTGGTAAATATTCATTTTAAATGCAGGCCTATCACATAAATGAAAGGATTGATTGATGAATTTAAGCACTTAAATTGAAAGGATAAAGAGATGGCCAAACTTAAGTTTATTATGTCAAGGTGAAAAGGTTATACTAATGGTGTAAGAATAAGTATAGTGTAAACTCAATATGGACTTTAATGTTTGATACTAACATGTTTTGTATTTGTTATCTTGTTCACTCTTTAATACTTTGCTTGTTAAATGACTAATCTTGATTTATGTTATATAACACTTGGTACAAAAAATGCATGGCACTTTCATAGCCCATACTGTATGGTATAACCGACACCTGAGCTATGAAAGGAACTTGATTTATTGTTAACATAAGTTATAATCATGAATGCTTGACGAGATTTACAAGTACTAGCATTAATCGAATAAGATGACTAATGTAATCATGTTAACAATCTATAATCTAATGGGAACCTCCTCTGTGTGTGGTTTCCAATTGACTAATAAGAGTTTATACTATACTTGTTTGACATATCATTAGTGGAACCTCTAACCTTGACATTTGTTATTATCATTGTTTAATCGTTACATTAATATTTCATCTCAAAGTTCTCATCATCTTCTTCTTCTTCTCCTTCTTTTTCTTTATTATTATTATGATTACTATTATTATTATAATTGTTGTTGTTGTTGTTGTTGTTGTTGTTGTTGTTATTGTTCTTATTATTGTTGTTGTATTATTGTTATTTATAATTTGTACAATTAACCTCCCTGTGGTTCGACCCCGATTCTTGCTGGGTTATTTATTACTTCGACACTCTTGCATTTGGGAAAAGACATCAATCTTTTCATTATGTCACTAACTGTTCTATGTTACCAAAAGAAAATACCTTTTTTAATATTGGGAATATGTTTTACATATAAATTCATAATCCCTGATATTAAAACAAAAAAATAGAACTATTAACTTTAATAAACTAGTTATTAAAGCCAAAATACGTGCTAAAACATGTATTTTCTTGGTGTAAAAAAACATGATATGAATTTTTAGCTTTAAGACACTTGGGCATATGAACAAAAATATTTTTTTTCATTGTTTTTAATTGAAAAAAACATGATATTTTAATACCCGATTTGTATTGTTACGGTGAACTTAATAGAATAGGTCATGACGGCCTAACCTAAAGAAAATGAAATGAGCAAGCACCGACCAAACATGAAAAATGCACTAGCACCAGCCTAAAAGATTATAATTGGCTAGTTATTATGCACAGCACAATAATCAGCCAATTATTTTCATCTTGCTACAGAACATGAATTGTTCATGTTTTGCAAGCAAATGAAAGAAAACAAAAAACAGAGCAAGGAAGGAGAGAAGATTACCTAGTGTGAAGGGCGGTGAATGTTGTCGTCCGCGATGGCTGGCGGTGACAGACGGTGTCGGCGATGATGGTTTTCACCGGTTCTTCCTTTGTTTTCCCTATCTCTCTTAGTTTTCTCTTTTTTTTTTGTTCTTCTTCTTTCTCTTTTTTTTTTCTCTCTTGGTTCTTTCCTCTCTGTCCCTATTCTGCTTCTCTCTTTTTTCTTTCTATTCCTTTTTTTTTCCTTTTCTTTTTCCTTGATTTTTCTTGCTCTCTCTTTTCTTTTGTTTTCCTTTTTTTTTGCTATTCTTTTCTCTCTCTCTTTTTGTTATTTTTAGTCCTCTTCTCTACCCATGTGTGCCCTTTTTTTTCTTATGCTCTAACCTGTATTTAGAGGAAAAACAAGGGGGAGAGAGATAGGTGTAGCCACCCCAAAACATCTCCTCCCTCTTTTCCAACACGTGGAGAGCTTTAGGCACGTGGGGGTGGTGTCGGTGTCTTTTTAAAAAGGAGTCGGTGTCTTTTAAAAAAGAGAGATGGCAGTGTTAAAGGAAGAAAAATCTTCTACTTCCCTTCTTTTACATGTCCAGGGGAAAAGAAGACCCACAATGTCGTTCTATAATAGTGCATGCAACGACACTGTTTTTGGCAAAACACGCCATTTTATTTAAATGAAAACAACACCAAACTTATATCAAAGTACAAATCAGTCCTTAATTTGTGATTTGTTCAATGAAGTCCTTAATTTTAATTTTGATTTTAAAAATCAATTCAATTGCATTCCTACCAAATTCAATTGCCGGCCTTAAAATTAAGGACTGATTTATTCAATTTGGCCCCGATTCTATTTTAATTATAGCCCCTATATTTGTTTTATATTTTGGTCCTTGTTTTCGGATTTCTTCAACTAAGTCCCTAACTAGCCATCAAACTTCAATATTTATGCAATTAAGCCCTAGATTTGAACAAATTAACTCTTCAAAAATATAATTTGACCCTAGAACTTTAATTTCTTCCAATTAAAACCAAAATTAACTCCAAAATCAATTGTTTTGGCAATCAAACCCTCCATAAACTCAATTTAAAATTCAATAAAATTTAATTGAGTCCATGAACATCTGATTTTGGACTTTTCTTCCACAAATTGAATTTTCTTTGACAATAGAGCTCTTATTAGTCAATAAAATATTGTCAAATTTTAATCTTTGTAATTTTAAACCTCCTCAACAAAGTTTTAAGCATTTTCTAAGCATTCTAGCATCCTCTTCTCATTGCTATTATTTTTTTATAACATATTTTATTTTTTTATATTTGTTTTTTATTCTTTTCAATTTTTTCCTTTTTGCACGGGGAACCAAAAATTGGTTATGACAGTTGCCCCCTCTTTACAATGCTTGTGGAGCAAATATTTTCTGTAGTAAGTTTTGTAAAGATAAACAAAACTAGTATTCTTAAAATTTGAGTGACTTAAAACTTCAACTGGACCCAAAGTGCTGTGTATGGTTAGGTGAAACTAAGATTCCTTTTGCCGATCCCCTTTAACTAGAACAAAAAATTATGTGTGGTTGGGCTAAACTAAGATTCCTTTCACCCATTCCCTTAACTAGAACCAAAAGACCTGTGTGGTTAGGATAAAGTGAGATTCCTTTCGCAAATCCCCTTTAATCAAAGCCAACAATCATGTGTGGTTAAGATAAACTAAAATTCCTTTTCCCAATCTCTTTTAACCAGAACCAAAAAATCCTGTCTGGTTAAGATAAAGTGAGATTCCTTTTGCCAATCCCCTTTAACTAGAACCAAAATCATGTGTGTGGTTAGGATAAACTAAGATTCCTTTTGCCAATCTCCTCTAACTAGAACCAAAATTTTATGTGGTTGGGCTAAACTGAGATTCCTTTCACTAATCCCCTCTAACTAGAATAAAAAATCTTGTGTATGGTTAAGATAGACTGAGATTCCTTTCACCAATCCCCTCTAACCAGAACTAGAAATTTTATGTGGTTCAGATAGACTGAGATTCCTTTCACCAATCCCCTTTAACCAGAACCAGAAATCCTGTATGATTAGGATAGACTAAGATTCCTTTCGCCAATCCCCTCTAACCAAAACTAGAAATCCTGTGTGTGGTTAGGATAGATTAATTTTCCTTTCGCCAATCCCCTCTAACCAGAACCAGAAATCTTGTGTGGTTATGATAGACTGAGATTCCTTTTGCCAATCCCCTCTAACCAAAACCAAAAATCTTGTATGTTCAAACCCTTTGCTTTTTTAAAGAAAAACGATCCATTTTCATAGGCGACCAACTCACACATACTTAAAGTGGTTTATTTTTAGGGATGACGAGGCCACACACTCACACTTACCCTTATTTATTTTCAGGGGCAACCTGCCCAAATATACTCAAAGTGGTCTATTTATAGGGGTGACCAACCTACACACTCACATTTACCCTGGTTTATTTTTAAGGGCGATTAGCCCACAATCTAACATTTACCCTAGTCTATTTTCATGGGCAACCTACCCACATATACTTAGAGTGATTTATTTTTAGGGGTGACCAGTCCACACACTCACATTTACCCTGGTCTATTATCAGCAGTGACCTGCCTAAGTCAAAAAAGGAGGAGCAGTCATGTTATAATAGATGACCTACCCAAATGAAGGAATGGTCTCATTGTATTGGGTAACCTATGACATGACCAAAAAATTCATGTCTTCTTCCAAGTGCAGGAGTGTCGAATTAATAAATAACCCGACAAGACTAGGGTCGAACCATAGGGAGGTTAATTGTACAAATTATAAACAACAATTATAAACAACAATAATAGCAATAACAATAATAATAACAATAACAACAACAATAACAATAACAATAGTAGCAATAATAATACTAATAATACTAGTAGTAGTAGTAAGTAATTGATTAGTATTTAAAAGTGCATTTTTATCATGGTTTTATATCATCATTTTGCACTTGAAGTATCAATAACTCCTTAACTAAAGCATGTTTTATAATAATATATCTAATAATATAAGATACCTTTAATTTATGGTAAATGTTCATTTCAAATGGAGGCCTATCACATAAATGAAAGGATTGATTGATGACTTTAAGAACTTAAATGGCAAGGGCAAAGAGATGACCAAAATTAGAAAAGAGATGTCGGTGCAATCCAAACCGGAACACTATTCTGTAATTGGGTCATATCTGCGCTATAGATCTTAGATTTAGGTCTACTTTATATGGATGGAAAGGTAAGACATAGGCCTACAACTTTTATATGGAGCCCAAGATCTAAAAAGGCCATTTTCAAGTCCAAATTATTGCAACAACAAAGAAGCCCGAATCTGTCCTCCAGCCCGAGTACTATTCAGTATTTTGGCCATATTTGGAGTTCTAGAAGTCCAAATGAGCTAAATGTTTTGCACAAGAAAGCTAAGACAATTGCCTACAACTTTCATGTTTTTGAGTGGCTCCAATTTTGACGTTATCAATGATGTTTTGGGCAGATAAGAGAAAATAAGGATTGTCACCAAGTCAAGAGTTGGCCACCCACTCATCAATTAGTCATCAAATCAATAGTTCCCAATTTTGGCCTATAAAAGGAGGCATTTGCCATGTATTTAGGCATCTTGGTCTCCAGATCAAGATCATGCTCTTCCTTTCTCTTCGTATTTTTTTGTAATGTTTATGCTTTGCTTTCATTGATATCAAGTTTATGCCTTTCATTTCCTTTCATTTACTTAGTTAACTTTTATCTTATTTATGTTCTTATTTTGTTTAGCTATTTTACTTTCTTTCATTATGCCTAGTTAAGTTTATTATGTCAAGGTGAAAAGATTACACTAGTGATGTAAGAATAAGTATAGTGTAAACTTAATATGGACTTTAATGTTTGATACTAACATGTTTGGTATTTGTTATCTTGTTCACTCTTTAATACTTTGCTTGTTAAATGACTAATCTTGATTTATGTTATATAACACTTGGTACAAAAAATGCTTGGCACTTTCATAGCCCATACTGTATGGTATAACCGACACCTGAGCTATGAAAGGAACTTGATTTGTTGTTAACATAAGTTATAATCATGAATGCTTGATGAGATTTACAAGTATTAGCATTAATCGAATAAGATGACTAATGTAATCATGTTAACAATCTATAATAAGATTGGAACCTCCTTTGTGTGTGGTTTCCAATTGAATAATAAGAGTTTATACTATACTTGTTTGACATACCATTAATGAAACTTCTAACCTTGACATTTGTTATTATCATTGTTTAACCCTTTCATTAATATTACATCTCAAAGTTTTCATCATCTTTTTCTTCTTCTCGTTCTTTTCTTTATTACTACTACTACTACTACTACTACTACTACTATTATTATTATTATTATTATTATTATTATTATTGTTATTATTGTTGTTATTACTATTGTTGTTGTTGTTGTTATTGTTATTGTATTATTATTTATAATTGTACAATTAACCTCCCTGTGGTTCGACCCTGGTCTTGCCGGGTTATTTATTACTTCGACACTCCTACACTTGGGAGAAGACATCAATCTTTTAGTCGTGTCATGTTTTTGGCGCCGTTGTCGGGGAGGTAAGTTTTGTAGATAATCTTACAAAGTGGATTTTACTGTAGATAATCTTCTATTGACTATTATCATAGTCGAGATAAGTATCGTGTAATTCATGACTTATGAACCCATTTTCATAAAGAACATGCTCGACATAGTCTTGGGAATCTAACTAAAAAAGACCTTGTTTGCTAGTTTTTAAGAAAACTAGATGGGAAGCCTATCCCCGACCCATAGAGGGCACTTAAGCCGTTCTTAGACGTAAAACCAAGGGAAGATGTGAGCCACAATCACAACCACCTATACATATGTTTTTTTTAAAAAAAATAAAGAGAGAGAAAGTGTGTGTGAGACTCCTGCTGACCTACATATAGGTGGTTTGATTAGCTTTTTAATTTCTCATCTATAAAACCCTCTCTTCCTTCCTTTCATTTCTACTCAACCTATACATTCAATAAATATAGAAGTATGTAGAAATGGCAAGTTCCTCAAGTCATCATATAAGAAATATTTGTGTTTTTAGTGGATCTAGTCTTGGGAAAGAAAAGGAGTTTTTAGAATCAGCAAATCATTTTGGTCAAGTACTAGCTGAGAGAAAGATTCATTTAGTGTATGGGGGAGGCAGTCTTGGGTTAATGGGAGGTGTGTCAATAGCTGCATTTTTAGGAGGTAGTCAAGTTTTAGGGGTCGTCCCCGAAGCTTTAGCACAAGGGGACATCATTGGAAAAATAGTTAGAGAAGAACTTCATGTCTCCACAATGTCGGTTCAAATGAATGCAATGTTTAACCATGTTGATGCCTTCATTGCTTTACCAGGAGGTCTAGGTACATTGGAAGAGATCTTTCATATTTCCTCTTGGGCTCAACTGCACATTCACCATAAACCTATAGGTTTGTTAAATGTTAATGGTTATTATGATAAGTTGTTGTCTTTTCTTGATTATGCTGTGGAATAGGAATTTCTAACATCTTCTACACGATAAATCATAATCTCTGCTGCTACTGCTGAACAATTAATTGACCAGCTACAATCCTTCATTCCTGTAATTGATCCTTCTATGAGTCGCATAAATTGCTCAACTAAGGAAAGTCGTAAAAAGCTTAGATTGGATTTGAGCCTTCATTTGTGAATTTTTATGTCTTTTGGTTTTATTATTGTGTTTTGTTATTTCTTATTTTTGTTCCAGTATGTTTCAGGTTTGTTAGTGTTCGTTATTTTAGGTGATATCTTTTATACTCTATCTTTCTACCTTTAAACATTGAGGACAATATCTCGTTTTGGTTGGGGGGAGAGGGTAGTAGTTGATAAAAAAAAACTATGTTTTTCATTTCATAAAGTATGTGCATAATTGTTGTTACTAGATGGCAGAGTAAAGGAGCTCTTTTGTTAAAGTGACTCTTGAGACGCATCTTAGTAACCATTCTTAACAAGGTCTATTATAATACTTCATGAAATATTCAGGTTTACAAACTCTCGCATTGTTATCACTTAATTCTGCTCATATACTTATTTAACATGTATTCTTAAACCTTAATTTACACACACACTTTAACATATGATTGTGGGTTGCATATTGGATTATTACATTATTTATGTTCTTTTGTTAAAGGTAACAACTAAGGGAAAGAGATTGCATATAATTAATAAAAAGAAAAAAATGAAAAAAAATGATAATAATAAAAATATAGATAAGTTTGGTTTCGTAGCCTCCCTAACCTAAGCAATTAAGCCCGAATGGGTGTTTTAACACCTAATACCCTAAAGTGAACTGACTTGGGAGCTATTGGCCCAACGCTTGTTACATGGGTTGAGGAGAAAAGCTTAAGAAAATCAAACATTGCACTATCTACATATCAGTATCTGCGACCCGAGTTACTAAGCTCCTAGGGGTGTCTTAACACCTAATGCCCTAAGACCAACTGGTCTGGGAGTCATTAGTCGAAAGCTCGTTACATGGGTTAAAGATGCATGATGTTTTTATATTATATGTATATATATTTAAAAAAGAAGAAGAAAAAAAGATAAAAATAATAATCCCAACCCAAGGAAGTTAACCTTAAACATTAGAACAAAAAATTTTGTTTTCTTCCAAGAAAAGCCCCATAATTATATGTTGATACATTGAGCATAAAAGAAAGGTTTATGAATATCTTGTTAAGAGGTATTGAGCAGGTATATAAATTTAACGAGAGTTTGTTTATCTGGATAGATTAATGGAAGTTAAATGATGAATACCTTGCTTTGTGGAATTTGCAAATTGTTTTTCTATTTTAACGCTTTGATTACTAGGGACTAGTAATAAGCTGGTTGGGGGTGTGATTAGTACTTAAAAGTGCATTTTTATCATGGTTTTATATCATCATTTTGCACTTGAAGTATCAATAACTCCTTAACTAAAGCATGTTTTATAATAATATATCTAATAATATAAGATACCTTTAATTTGCGGTAAATATTCATTTTAAATACAGGCCTATGATCGGCTTATTTTAACTCGCAAGTGCACGAGTGTGCGA
>SRLM01002665.1:29707-43089 GCA_015708895.1 Populus ilicifolia | reverse complement strand
TCCTGCACTTGGGAGAAGACATCAATCTTTTCGTCGTGTCACCAAGGCATTGGACTAAGAGAAAGTAAGGATTTGTTAAGAAAGTAATCACTGATTGGTGTGATGTCAGGTATTGAATTTATTGTCACTTTTCATAAAAGATCCGCATCAACATTTTCGGTGTGTTTTTCGTCTGTGATTTCTTCCTCAGATAAATCATTTGCAAATCTTCAGATTCATCCAACTCATTTTTACTTAAAGTACATTCAAGTTGATCATAAACCAATTCCTCAAGATGATCTACTTTTTGCAAATCATTATCACCTCCTAGTTGCTTGCAAATATTGAAAATATTCATCTCCAATGTCATGTTTCCAAATGATAGCTTCATCAGTTCATTTCTATAATTAATCAATGTATTAGAAGTTGCAAGAAATGGACATTATAAAATAATAGGAAATGAATTACATGTTTGAACAGGTTCTGTGTCTAAGACAATAAAATCCACAGGATAAATGAATTTATCGACTTGTACTAACACATCTTTAATTATTTCTCTAGGCATTTTTATAGATCTATTGGTAAGTAAAAGAGTTATAGAAGTTGGTTTTAACTCACCTAGATTGAGACTTTAAAAAACTGAATATACACTAACTCCAAGATCAAGTAAAGCTCTTTTAATTTTATGTTCTCCAATAAAGTAAAAAATTGTAGAACAACCAAGGTCTTTATATTTCAAAGCATTATTGTTTTGAAGAATGACACTTGTTCGGCTAAAAATGCTTTCTTTTTCACATTCGGTTTCCTCTTCATAGTGCATATATCTTTAAAAAATTTAGCATAGAAAGAAACTTGTTTAATAGCATTTAGCAAAGGTATATTGATTCTTATCTGTTTAAAAGTTTCAAAGATTTCAGAGTTATGATTAACTTTTCTTTGTTTGGTCATGAAATGAAGAAATGGAAGTGCTGATAGGGAATTAGTCTTTTCTTTACAAATTTTAGATTCAAACCCTTCTTTACCCTCAGAGATTGACTCATCATCTTTCTTATAAGGTTCAAGAGTAGGTTTTTCAATAACCTTACTACTACGACGAGTAGAGACTGATTTGACTTGATTCATGTGTTGACTTCAGAACTACTTGTATTTGCATTGTATTGCCCCTTGGAATTTTGTTATGGTTTAGATGGAAACCTACCTTTCTCTTGAAAACTAAGAGCAAATGTTAATTTTGCAAGAGTATCTTTAAAATCTATAATGTTTTGAGCAAGTTAAGTATTGATTATCTCTTGCTTTTTAATAAATGAATGTAATGTTTCCTTGAGATTTATTCTAAGAGGTGGAGCATAAGGAGGCGCAAATCCATGAGAATTTTAAAAATTATAGTGTGCTTGAAACTGTGGTTGTGAAGTTTGTGCATTATTGTTATCACTCTTCTAACTGAAATTTGGGTGATTTCTCCAACCAGGGTTATATGTTTATGAGTATGGGTTATGGTTGGCCCTTTGGAACTGTTTAAAGTGTGGGCTTTTTCATGGAGACTTTCCTTAAAAAAAGGCAAGGTTGGACAATTATTGGTTGAGTGTTTATTTGTTTCACATATTTGACACACAATGTTTTCAACAGATTTTAAGTGACCACTTCTTTTCAATTCTAGTGCCTTGACTTTTCTAGCTAAAGATGCAAACTTAGCTTGGAGGTTATGATCTTCCCTAAGGTTGTACATACCTCCACTAGATGTATGAGTTTGACTTTTACTCTATGCCTTATAAGTACATGCGGTGTCCCAATTTTGAGCATTTTTAGCTAGTCTAAGTACTCCATTACTTCATCAGGTTTTTTGATTGCATATCAATTCAACCATTTATCTATCTCTAGGTGTTGGTTAACCTTTCATAAAAATACGAAACAAATCTCCATGTTTCAAAACCATGATGAGGGCAAGTATTAAGCAAGTTTCGATACTTATCCCAACATTGATAAAATGTTTCTCCTTATTTTTAAGTGAAAGTGGTGATTTGTCTTTTGAAAGAGTTTGTTCTACGAGATGGGAAAAACTTCTTTAAAAATTGTTGTTGCATTTCATCCTAAGCACGAATGGATCCTAGTCTCAAATTTTATATCCATGTTTTAGCTTTATCTTTTAATAAAAAAGAAAAAAGCTTTAATCTGTAGTGTTCATGCTACAATTTGAATCATTATATGTGTTACAAACCTTCTCAAATTCCCTTAAATGCAAGTATGGATTTTTCAATTTTAAGCCATAAAAAGAAAGTAAAAGTTGAATAATGTGTGGCTTAAAATTAAACTGAGATGCATCAGGAGGAAAAACTATGCATGATGATGCACTTGTTCTTGTAGGATTCATGTGGTCTCTAAGTGTTCTAGCATGGTTATTCTCATTACGAAGTGATTAATTATCTTCTTCGATCATATTTTCTAAAAATGATGAGATACCCTACAAAGTCTACCACTTGATGTATGTGACCACACTCTCATACATGTGTAGGAATAGAATAAAAGGAAAAGGAAAACAAAAGAAGAAGAAACAAGAGAAAAGAAACAAAATTATATACAAGAAAAGTGAAAATAAAATAACTATTATAATTTGTACAAGAACTTACCACCTCGGCAACAGTGCCAAAAACTAGACATGACTAAAAGATTATTGTGTTCTCCCAAGTGGAGGAGTGTTGAAGTAATAAATAACCTAGCAAGATCGAGGTCGAACCACAGGGAGGTTAATTGTACAAATTATAAACAATAATAGTAACAATAACAACAACAATAATAATTGTAGCAATAATAATACTAATAGTAATAGTAGTAATAAAGTAGAAGAAGAAGAAAAGTTGAAGAGAACTTTGAGATGGAAGATTAACGTAAGGATTGAACAATAATAACAATAAATGTCAAGGTTAGAGGATCCACTAATAGTATATCAAATAAGTATCGCATAAACTCTTGTTATTCAATTAGAAACCACACACAAAGGAGGTTCCAACCAAATTATAGATTGTTAACATGAATATATTAGTCATTTTATTCGATTAATGCTAATACTTGTACATCTTGTGAAGCGTTCATAATTATAACTTATGTTAACAACAAATCAAGTTCGGTCATTTAACAAGCAAAGTATTAAAGAGTGAACAAGACAACAAATATGAAACATGTTAGTATCAAACATTAAAGTCCATATTAAGTTTACACTATACTTATTCTTACACCATTAGTGTAACCTTTTCACCTTGACATAATAAACTTAGCTAGACATAATGAAAGAAAGAAAAATAAATAAACAAAATAAGAACATAAATAAGATAAAAGTTAACTAAGTAAATAAAAGGAAATGAACAACATAAACTTTGATATTAATGAAAGCAAAGCATAAACATTACAAAAAATACAAAGAGAGGAAGTAAAAACATGATCTTAATCTGGAAACCAAGATACCTAAATGCATGGTAAATGTATCCTTTTACAGGCTAAAATTAGAAACTATTGATTTGATGACTAATTGATGAGTGGGTGACCAACTCTTGACCTGGTCTGCCCAAAACGTCATTGATAACGTCAAAATTAGAGCCACTTCAAAACATGAAAGTTATAGGAAATTATCTCAGCTTTCCTGTTTAAAACATTCAGATCATTTGGACTTCTAAAACTCCAGATATGGATCAAATATTGAACAGTGCTCAGGCTGGAATACAAATTCAAACGCTTTGTTATTGCTACAATTTAGACTAGAAAATAGCATTTTTAGATCTTGGGCTCCATATAAAAGTTGAAGGTCTACGTCTTACCTTTCCATCCATATAACGGCGACCTAAATCTAAGATCTACAGCTCCAGATATTACCCAATTACCGAATAGTGTGTCGGTTTGGATTACACTGACATCTCTTTTTTGAGTTTGGTCATCTCTTTGTCGTTTCAATTTCAGTTTCTTAAATCCATCAATCAATCCTTTTATTTATGTAATAGGCCTGTATTTAAAATGAACACTTGCCACAAATTAAAGGTATCTTATATTATTAGATATATTATTATAAAACATGTTTTAGTTAAGGAGTTATTGATACTTCAAGTTCAAAATGATAACATAAAACCTTGATAAAAAATACACTTTTAAGTATTAATCATCAACCTCCTCAACCAACTCATCCTCTCACCAGTAACAATAATAGCCGCCACCACCCATTTCTTTTTTTTTCCCTACTGTTAGTTTCTTCTTCCTTCCATTCTACCGTCGACCACCATTCATTCCACCAACACCTCCTGAGCCACAAGCTAGACCTTTTAATCACAAGTGAAACTCATATGCTAGGTAAGCTTATTCTTCTTTCATCCCTCATTTCCCTCTTGACTTGTAACATTTTTGGTTGCATGCAAAATGTGAACATTGATTCACATTCAGCAAAATAATTAACCCTTGAGGTAGGTCGGACCACTTCGGCTCAGCCCAAATGGCTGGGACGAGTCCAACCCACCCAAACAAAGAGGGGATATTGGGCCACCAGTTGGCTCAACTCGGCTTGGCAGGCTGTACCCATTTTGGCCCAACTTGGATGGTAAGACCAGGTCCAACAAAATTTATATGTACTAATAATAATAATAATAATATAAAAAACAAAAAATTCTAAAGGTTATTTCAAAATATTTATGATTTTTTTGCATTTGTTTTACTAATTTTACATAATATCAGGTTATGTATATGCATTGTAAGATATAGATCTAGTATTAAAATACCCAATTTTTCACCAATTTTTTTTTTATTTTTTTTGAAAATTAAAAAAAGAAGTCTCAAAATTTTAAATTAATTCCTCTTTAAAAAACAAAAACAATTTTTTTTTTGTGAATATATAAAAATCCTAAAAGTTTTTCAAGTATGTTTTCATCATAACAAAAATTACATATATCTTATGTTTTAAATTGTACAACGCACATTACAACTAGTTTATGATTATCCATTAGGCTTTGATTAAAATATCAAAAACTCTTCAACAATCATTTTGTTCACTTAATATTTAAAGTACTAGGGTTTAGTTATAAACTTTAATATTTAGAGGTTTTCTAGTAACCTTAATACTACATGGTGACTCTAGAATCTTATAATCATAATTCTATGATTGTACTCAATCTTTTCCTCCCTCATACCTCTCAGAAGGCATTTAGCGCGCCATCATTCAACATCACCGCACAACATGATTTATTGTGTTTTGGGGAGGGGTTGATAATTTTTTGGAAGATTAGCATATTTTGTTATTGGTTGTAGTTCACATTAACTAATTCTTTTTTATTTGGCTAAAGTTTTCCCCAAAATCCCCTTTGTATGTGAGATTCCCTCATTAATTTTAGAATATATAATTTGTCTTTTTCCTTCTAATTGTTTAATCCCTGAGAAAACTTGGTCCCTCGTTTTCTTTTTTTGAACTTTAGGTCTTTTTGTACAAATATGTTTTTTTTTTTGAAAAAGGTAATGTCAACTCAATGAGAAAAATAAATCAATGATTTTAAAATGAGCTTGTTAAAAACAAAACGCGTGGGAAACAAATTTTTAATTCTTTTAAAAAATGACACAACGAAAAGATTAATGTCTTCTCCCAAGTGCAGAAGTATCGAAGTAATAAATAACCCAGCAAGACCGAGATCAAACCACAAGGAGGTTAATTGTACAAATTATAAACAACAATAATAGTAACAATAACAACAACAATAATAGTAGTATAATAATAACACTAATAATAATACTAGTAGTAGTAGTAGTAGTAGTAGTAGTAGTAATAAGAAGATGAAGAAAAGTTGATGAGAACTTTGAGATGAAAATGTCAAGCAAGTATAGTATAAACTCTTATTATTCCATTGGAAACCACACACAAAGGAGGTTCCAATTAGATTATATATTGTTAACATGATTACATTAGTCATCTTATTCGATTAATGCTAACACTTATAAATTTCGTCAAGCATTCATGATTATAACTTATGTTAACAACAAATCAAGTTCCTTTCATAGCTCAGGTGTCGATTATACCATACAGTATGGGCTATGAAAGTGCGAAACATTTGTTGTACCAAGTGTTATACAACATAAATTAAGATTAGTCATTTAACAAGCAAAGTATTAAAGAGTGAACAAGATAACAAATATAAAACATGTTAGTATCAAACAATAAAATATATATTAAGTTTATACTATACTTATGCTTACACCATTAGTGTAACCTTTTCACCTTGACATAGTAAACTTAACTAGACATAATGAAAGAAAGAAAAATAGATAAACAAAATGAGAACATAAATAAGATAAGAGTTAACAAAGCAAAAGAAAGGAAATGAAAGGCATAAACTTGATATTAATGAAAGTAAATCATAAGCAATACAAAAAATACAAAGAGAGAAAACAAGAGCATGATCTTGATCTGGACACCAAGATGCCTAAATGCATGGCAAATGCCTCCTTTTATAGGCCAAAATTGAGAACTATTGATTTGATGACTAATTGATGAGTAGGTGGCCAACTCTTGACTTGGTGACAATCCTTATCTTCTCTTGTTTTCCCAAAATATCATTGATAACGTCAAAATTGAAGCCACTTGAAAACATGAAAGTTGTAGGAAATTGTCTCAGCTTTCTTGTGTAAACAATTTAGCTTATTTTGACTTCTATAACTCTAGATATGGCCAAAATATTGAACAATGCTCAGGCTAGAGGACAGATTCAGGCTTCTTTATTGTTGCAACAATTTGGACTTGAAAATGACCCTTTTAGATCTTGGGCTACATATGAAAGTTTTAGGTCTATGTCTTACCTTTCCATCTATATAAAGTAGACCTAAATCTGAGATATATATCTCCAGATATGACCCAATTACTAAATAGTGTTCGAGTTTGGATTGCACTGCCATCTCTTTTCTAAGTTTGACCACCTCTTTATCCTTTCAATTTCAGTTCTTAAGTTCATCAATCAATCCTTTCATTTATATGATAGGCCTGCATTTAAAATGAACATTTACCACAAATTAAAGGTATCTTATATTATTAGATATATTATTATAAAATATGCTTAGTTAAGGAATTATTGATACTTGAAGTGCATAATGATGATATAAAACCTTGATAAAAATACACTTTTAAGTATCAATCACACCCCCCAACTATCTAATTACAAGTCCTTAGTAATCAAAGTGTTAAAATAGAAAAACAATTTGCAAATTCTATAAAGCAAGGTATTCATCATTTAACTTCCATTAATCTATCTTGATAAACAATCTCTTTAAAGTTATATACCTGCTCAATACCTCTTAACAAGATATTCAAAAACCTTTCTTTTGTCTCAATGTATCAACACATAATTATGGGGCTTTTCTTGGAAAAAAACTAAATTTTTGTTGTAATGTTTAAAGTTAACTTTCTTGGGTTGAGATTATTATTTTTGTCTTTTTTTTTTAATCTATATACATATAATTTAAAACACCATGCATCTTTAACCCATATAACGAGCTTTTAGCTAATGACTCCCAGACCAGTTGGTCTTAAGACATTAGGTGTTAAGACACCCCTACGAGCTTAGTAACTCAGGTCGCAGATACTGATATGTAGATAGTGTTTGATTCCCTTAAGCTTTTCTCCTCAACCCATGTAATAAGCGTTGGGCCAATAGCTCCCATATTAGTTAACTTTAGGGTATTAGGTGTTAAAACACCCCTTCGGACTTAATTGCTGAGGTTAGGGAGGTTACAAAAACAAACTTATCTATATTTTTATTATTATCATTTTTTTCTTTTTAATTATATACTATCGTTTTCCCTTAGTTGTTACCTTTAACAAAAGAACATAAATAATGTAATAATCCAATATGCAACCCACAATCATATGTTAAAGTGTGTGTGTGTAAATTAAGGTTTAAAAATACATGTTAAAGACGTATATGAACAGAATTAAGTGATAACAATGCGAGAGTTTGTAAATCTAAATATTTCAAGAAGTATTATGATAGATCTTGTTACAAATGATTACTAAGATGCGTCTTAAGAGTCACAAAGGGTTCTCCTTACTCTGCCATCATAGTAATAGCAATTTTACACATGCTTTATGAAATAGAAAACGCAGCTTTTTTTTAACTACTACCCTCTCCCCCCAACTAAAAGAAGACATTGTTCTCAATGTTTAAAGGTAGAAAGATAGAGTATAAAAGATATCACCTGAAATAGCAAACACTAACAAACCTGAAACACACTGAAACAAATATAAGAAACAACAAAACATAATAATAAAATCAAAAGACACAAAAATTCATAAATGGAAGCTCAAATCCAATCTAAGCTTTTTACGACTTTCCTTAGTTAAGTAATTTATGCGACTCATGCAAGGATCAATTACAAGAATGAAAGATTATAGTTGGTCAATCAATTGTTCAGCAGTAGTAGTAGAGATTATGATTTGTCGTGCAGAAGATGTTAGAAATTCTTGTTCCATAGCATGATCAAGAAAAGACAACAACTTATCATAATAACCATTAACATTTAACAAACCTATGGGTTTATGGTGAATGTGCAGTTGGGCCCAAGAGGAAATATGAAAGATCTCTTCCAATATACTTAGATCACCTGGCAAGGCAATGAAGGCATCAACATGGTTAAACATTGCATTCATTCGAGCAAACTTTGTGGAGACTTGTAGTTCCTCTCCAATTGTTTTTCCAATGATATCCCCTTGTGCTAAAGCTTCGAGGATGACCCCCAAAACTTGACTACCTCCTAAAAATATAGCTATTGACACACCTCCCATTAACCCAAGATTGCCTCCCCCATACACTAAAAGAACTCAGCTAGCACTTGACCAAGATGATTTGCTGATTTTAAAAACTCCTTTTCTTTTCCAAGACTAGATCCACTAAAAACATAAATATTTCTTATATGATGACCTGAAGAACTTGCCATCTCTACACACTTCGGTATTTGTTGAATGTATGGGATAAGTAGAAACGAAAGGAAGGAAGAGAGGGTTTTATCGATGAGAAATTTGAAAGACAATCATACCACCTATATGTAGGCCAGCTAGAGTCTCACACTTTCTCTCTTTATTTATTTACTTTTGAAAAAGCATGTGTATGTACAAGTAGTTGTGATTTTGGCTCACATCTTCCTCTATGGGTCAGGGATAGGCTTCCCATCTAGTTTTCTTAAAAACTAGCAAACAAGGCCTTTTTTTAGTCAGATTCCCAAGACTAAGTCAATTATGTTCTTTATGAAGTAGTGGCCATAAATCATGAATTGCACGATGCACATCTCCACTAAGATGCGTCTCAAGAGTCAATAAAAGGTTATCTAAAGAGTCCTTACTCAAGCCATCCTTAATGAATTGTATTTTATCTTCACGGTTTATAGATACCATTTCTAAAGAATGACATTGTGCATTACAAGTCTATCTAGCACATCGATGACAGACTTTCAGTCATTTTGCACGACGTTTCTTTGCAAAAGTGCTTTTACCTATTCCAGGCATATGTTAAATGGAGTTAGAGGACTCACTTGATAATCGAACCTTTGCTTCAATCAACTAGCGAATATCTTCAGGAATTTCATGATTCATTAATAATCTCAATCTTGCACATCTAGCATGGTAAATTTTTGTAATGGCATTCTAAGGTAGAGCGGGAAAATACTTTTTCAATTTTTGCAAATTAGTGTCCATTTTCAAATGAGAATTGGAAGAGAGATTCAAAGAATTGAACAAAGATACATAGATATCAGTTATTGTGGGAAACTGAAAGAACCGACTTAAGTCATGGAGTACTGTTATCCGCCTTTTGACCCGGGTAAGAGAAACTAACAAAAATCACTCAAAAAGAAACATACAAAAAAAATCAATCTTTATATACAGGATGACCCAATTCAATAGAGTTATGTTTAACTGAAAAATTGTCAAAGTAAACTTTCAGACAATGTCCATTTACCTTGAAAACATTATTTGGATTCTCGATGTCGTAAGCCCCATATGGATACACTTGTTTCACAATAAAAGGATCGCTCCATCTTGATCTTAATTTTCCAGGAAATAAATGCAGTCGAGAATTATAAAACAAGACTTTTTGACCAATATTGAATGTTTTTTTTAGTATATTTTTCTCATGAAACTCTTTGATTCTTGCTTTATGAATTCTTGAATTTTCATACGCATCATTTCTTATTTCTTCAAGCTCATTTATTTGTAATTTTTGCAGTTGACTAGCATCATCCAGATTTGAATTGAAAGCTTTAATAGCCTAATAAGTTTTATGTCCAAGTTCCACAGGCAAGTGACAAGGTTTTCCATAGACTAGTCTATAAGGTGACATACCTAATGATGTTTTATAAGCAGTTCGATAAGCACAAAGTGCATCATTAAGTCTTAAAGACCAATCTTTCCTATTAGGGTTCACTATTTTCTCCAAAATGTGTTTGATCTCCCTATTAGCAAGCTCTACTTGTCCACTTGTTTAAGGGTGATAAGGGGTGGCAACTTTGTGTGTGATTCCATATTTCTTTATTAAATACTCAAATGGCTTGTTACAGAAATGTGTTCCACTATCACTTATTATAGCTGGAGGGACTCCAAATCGACTCAAAATATTTTCTTTCAAAACTTTTATCATTTTTTTGTGATTATTGTTTCGACTTGGAATTGCCTGTATCCATTTTGAAACATAATATATTGCGACTAATATGTACAAGAAACCAAATGATGGAGAAAATGGACCTAACAGTCAAAGATCTCAATGACAATAATAGGATTTAAAGGCATCATATGACGTTTTGAAATTGATCCCAACTTTTAACAATTTTCACAAGACTTGCAGAATGCATGTGACTCTTTGAACATGGTGGGCCAATAAAATCTTCTTTGTAAGATTTTTGCAGTTGTCTTTGATGATGAGAAATGACCCCCTCATGCGACAACATTTTCGTTGTCTTTTTTATCTTTGATTGCGATATCAAATTCTTGAAGTAACAAAATCCACCGCACCAATTTAGCCTTAGAATCTTTTTTAGAAAGAAGATATTTCAATGTTTCATGATCACTAAAAACAACAACAGGTGAGCCAACAAGATAAGACCTAAATTTTTCACATGCAAATACTACTACAAGTAATTCTTTTTCAGTAGTGGTATAATTCATTTGAGCACTATTCAAAGTTTTACTTGCATAGTAAATTATATAAGGTTTCTTATCCTTTCTTTGTCCCAAAACAGCACCTACGACATAATCACTAGCATCACACATTATTTCAAAAGGTAATGACCAATCAGGAGGTTGAATGATAAGAGCACAAGTAAGTTTTTAAGTTTAACAAAGGCTTTTCACAATGTTCAGTTCATTCAAAAATATTATCCCTTATTAGAAGGTTACTTAAGGGCTTAGATATTACGCTAAAATCTTTGATGAACCTTCTATAAAAACCAACATGTCCTAAAAATGATCTAACATCTTTAATAGATTTTGGTGTTGGCAAGTTTGCAATTAACTCGATTTTAGATTTGTCAACCTCAATTCCTTTTGATGAAACAATATGACCAACTACAATGTTGTTTGTTACCATAAAGTGACATTTTTCCCAATTCAGCATAAGATTCTTCTCTTCACACCTGGCCAGAACCTTTTCTAAGTTAGTCAAACAATCATCAAATGAATCGCCAAAAACAGAAAAATCATCCATGAAAATCTCAAGAAAATTTTCAACCATATCACTAAATATACTAAGCATGCATCTTTGAAATGTGGCTGGTGCATTACATAATCCAAAAGACGTCCTTCGATATGCAAAAGTATCAAATGGACATTAAGTTTGGAAGAGATTATTATCGGAAAAGTTTTATTTTCTCCCAAAAAATAAGTATTTGAGATTGGATGACAATGACTTCAAATCAGGTTTGGGTGGTTAAACACTTGAAGGTATGGATTTAATTGATCGTGGTGGCAATTCCTCAATTTGTGGTCTCCAATTACTTGTCTTTGATTCTTCCTGAAAATAAATTATTTGCAAATCATCAGATTCATCAATCTCAATTTCACTGGAAGAGGTTGGAAATTGATCATGAATTAATTTTTCAGTAAAGTCCACTTTCTGATTGTAATATGAATGAGAAGGCTGCATCAGATGTCAGCAATGCTGATTATTATGAAGATGAAAACCCTACCTCTCCTCTTGTTTTGAAGAGTTCACAAGGAGACATGAAGCAGGAGCAGGGGGTACAAGTACTGCTTTAGATCAAAGTTTAGCCATCTCCAATACATCTGATTGTGCGATCGTGAACCAGGTTCTTTTCATTAATAGTCATGAGCTGAATGTAGATATTGACGCAATGGGAGGTGATACAGATGGGGAACGAATTGATAAGGAGTTGATGTCACCAATCCTGACAAGCCCACAAACTCTGAATTCCACTGAAAGGGAAACTGTTAATCAGTTAGCTATTAAGGCTAGAGACTCTCTAGAGAAAAAGAAAAAGGGTTCGAAAAACTCTTCAAAGAACAACAAGAAATCTGTCTCCTCGCCTGGGGGCACATCGAGGTAATCTTTGTGTTGCTGTTTGTACTCCTCTCTATTTTCTTATGATTATTGGATGTTGGAATGTAAGAGGTTTGAATGATCCCATAAAGCATTCATCATTGCGTCAGCTCATCCATCAAGAGAGGATGACTCTTTTCGGTTTGGTTGAAACTCGGGTTAGAGACGAGAATAAATATAATGTTTCTCAACTTCTTCTGCGTAATTGGTCATTCTTGTATAATTATGATTTCTCTTGTCGTGGTCGTATTTGGGTTTGTTGGAATGCTGATGTGGTGAAGGTTGATGTCCTCGGAATGTCAGACCAGGCTATTCATGTTTCTGTCACTATATTAGCTACCAATATCTGTTTTAATGCTTCAATTATATACGGAGACAATAACGCTTCCTTACGTGAGGCATTATGGTCTGATATAGTGAGTCGTAGTGATGGATGGGAGTCCAGCCCATGGATTATTATGGGCGACTTTAATGCTATCCGCTACCAATCAGACAGGCTAGGAGGGTCTACTTCGTGGGTTGGTCAAATCTCCTTTGTGAAACTTTGTGAGCACAGTTTTGATCATACGAATTGAGTGTACATCTCCTTTGCTAAAAATCATCAAGTCATCAGCAAAACAAAGATGAGAAATGTTGTCCTTCTTGCATCTCCAGTGGAACTTGAAGTTTTGGTTGGCACTCATCTTGCAGAATAGCCCCGAAAGGATTTCCATACATAGGACAAACAAATATCGAGAAAGTGGATCCCCTTGTCGCAGCCCTCTCCCTCCTTGAAAATAACCTGCAAGCTCACCATTGACGTTGATAGAGAATTGACATGATGTAACACAAACCATAATCCAATCAATGACT